>BMAO01027968.1:0-116912 GCA_019973975.1 Trichonephila clavata
GTTGATGCTATTCACTTTTTCGTAATTAATACCCCATCATGTTTATCTCAGCCATCTATTGTTGCCATCCACCGTGCAGAGGGGACCGATAAAGTTCAAATATGTCAAGGCTCAAACCGTCCTTTTGGTGGTGGAGAGGTTCCAGCTCAAGTGTCGTCCTCGCACTTGACCATAGTTTAAAATTATGAGGTCTTTCATCTAAAGCCCTCGAGTAGCTGAACAGTAGGAAGAGTTAATATCACTCCACGAGCCGCAGCGGACCGCTGCTCTAGATCAGTGGTCCCGGGCGGCACAAGGTATATTAAATTATTTCTATTTTATTTACTGTGGAGTATACCTCTAAGAGATTTGTACGACTTTCAGTGGAAATGACTTTTTGTTCCATGACAGATCACTTTATATTCATTTTTTGGTGTAACTGTATTTTATTCGGGGGGGGAGCATGTTTAAATACTATTACATTAAAATTATTAACTCGCGCGGTCACTCGCGCCTGTTTTTCTACCGTCGTTACTCGCGGGGTGTAGAGAACACCCCAAACTTTTAACACGTTTATTTAAATATGAAAAAAAATTAAGTAAAAAAGATGCACATTTGTAAAATACAAGATGTTTTTTGTATAATACAAATAAAAATATTAAATTTATTTTATACAATTACTGGCATTTTTTAAAATAAACCTGCAAAATTTTTATTTTAAAATACATAATTTTGTATTTTTTGTAAACCACGAGTAAAACGTTTATACCAGCAATAAACTTACTTCGTAATTAATTTTAAGGATAGTACAAATTAAAAAACAAGTATTTTAATCATTTTCCAAACATGCAGAGCAGACGGTAAACATAACTCAATTGCTCGCGGGAAGTTCTCAGTACCCCAGATAAACTTTTTGAAGGTCGTTACGTTCCAATCGTCCAAGCGAGAATGATTGCATCATGCCTGAAGGTTCAATGACCTAAAATGAGCAGCTACTGAAAAAATCGCGGTTCTGCGTATTCTTTTTGAAATTCTAGGAGGCTTTTTTTTTGTCGCCGGAGCTACATGATTTTGGAATGATTAGCCCTAGACGTGTCGACGGAAATGGCTTCGATAATGAAATTACTTGAAAATTAAACTACGATTTTATAGCATTGCAATATCGAAAAACAGAATTTATCCCTCAATTAACTACAGAGCAAAGTCACGTTTTCCAACAAGTGTTACGCAAAATAGAATCCGGCAGCGGTGCCCTCTTTTTTCTGGATGCCCCTGGAGCATAGGTTCCCAACCTTTTTTGAGCTAGCGCCCACTTTTCCAGCGAATGTTTCAATATCGCCCCCTTTTTTAGTGAATATTTCGATACCGCCCCCTTTTCTAATGAATATTTCGACACCGACCCCTCCCCACCTAGAGGAATAAAAGTGTACTTAATACATGGGGAAAACAAGAGTTAAGTTTTAAAACATATCCTAAAACTAATAGATATATTTTTTAATTTAATTTTTCTAAAGCTCCATTTTTTTATTTGCGAATCTGAAATAGCTGTTGCCACAAATATAATTAACTGTGTAATACTATATATTTTAGTCATAGATAGGATATTGTTGGAATTTAAACGCTTCTGAATTTCTTATTCATTTAAAAGAGTGGAATAAAAGTTTTGGATTACCTGTTATAAAGACAGGCAATGGTTTTGATGATACGAAAATATATATAAATTGACAGTTTCAGCCTTTAAGAAATCACGCGTTAATTTCTGATTAACATATTTTATTATGTTTCTTCGATAATATTCGTAATGAAATCCAGTGGACGAAACATTTTCCCTACTGCTCACAGACAAAGACAACACGTGCAATACAGAAATTAAATTTACTATATCATTCGGTTTAATGTAGGTCTGAATGTAATGTAATATTCAAGTTTTTCATCCACTTCCCGAACTAACGAAATATGTGAATTTTCGTACATGTAATATAGAAATTATTTGAATACATACATCAACATATAAACAGCATTAAAGTTTACTTTTGTTAGTAATAATCAGAGTGTTTTCTTAGTCTTTTTTAGACTATATTTGGTTAATCTGCCCAAGCCCCTTCGTGCCATCTCAACGCCTTCTAATTTGCTCTGGGTTTCTTACCGCCCCCTGAAAGTCTCAAACGCCCACAAGGGGGCGTTATCACCCACTTTGAGAACCTATGCCCTGGAGGAACAGGAAAAACATATTTGCTAAACATATTATTAATAACCATCAGAAAAACCTAGAAGATAGCAGTTGCTATGACTGCTTCTGGTATAGAGCGATTTTACTGACCAACGGTCGTACTGCACATTCCGTTTTAAAATTATCGCTTAATCTTGCATTTGAAGATTCACTCATCTGAAATTTCAGAAAAAATAGCTCTCAAGGCTAGATGCTTCCACAATATAAGCTTTTAGTGTGGGATGAAAGTACTATGTCTCGCAAGAAAGCTATAGAAGTGTTAAATCGGACTTTTTGGGATTTACGAGTTAGTACAGATATTACAGGAGGAATGGTAGCTTTATTATATATCGGCTGGTGAATTCAAGCTTATGGGGAAAAATTGAAAAATTCAGTCTAAAACGAATAGGAGAGTGCATCTTAGTAAAGACGTAGATTCGGAACATTATGCAGAGACGCAATTGAAAATCGGTTATGGATGTTTGGAAACTAATGCTGGAGATTATATTTTACTTTCAGAGAATTTTGTAATGTAGAAGAAAACGATGTAAATCTTATTGCTCAAATTTACCCGGGCTTGCAACAAAATTTAAATTGGGATCAGTGGTTGCGCGCAAGATCAATATTGGCGCCTAACATTGACATTGTCCATAAAATCAACATTGAAAATTTAAACAACGTGGGGAGAGGGGGGGGGGATTAAAGAAATATTTATCAATGAATACAATCATGAATAAAGAACAAAGTACTTCATATCCCACGGAGTTCTTAAATTCACTTGAACTTTCGGGTGTACCCTCGCATAAACTTCAATTAAAACTAAATGTACCAGTTATGCAATATCTCGATGCTCATCGACTATGTAAGGGACGAGGCTTTGGATCACAAAACTGATGCAGAATATACTTGGTACCAATATTTGAACATATGTCATGAAAAGGGATAGTGTTATCATACCTCGAATTCCAAGTATCCCCACTGACCTACCCTTTCAATTCAAACAAGTTAAATTTCCAGTTTTACTTTTGCTATTATCAAAGCTAACATTTCAGGTAGCAGGGGTGCATTTGGAAAAGCAATGTTTTTCCCATGGCCAACTATATGTAGCCTGATCGGGTGTGTCCAATGCCCAAATCTTCACATATTTGCAACTGACGGAAGAACATAAAAAATGGTATACAGTAGCATCTTAGAATAATATTCAGTTTTGAGCTCTTTTAAAGAGGATTTATATATTAAACGTAGATACTTTCGATTTTTAAAAATATTAATAGTTTAAGTTATTGAATTTTTGTTGTTAATATAATAAATTACGTTTTCAGTTTTCTTAAACTAAGCTCAATTTTAGAATTTTTAAATTTTATTGGTTCCAGTCAAGCAATAAAAAAAATTACCATATTATATTATTTACTTTCTAATGATAATAATTACGACTTCGACAGTTATTTTAAGACATCAACGCGAGTGGAGCCGCGGGTAAAAGCTAGTATATATATATATAATAACAATATACATAAATTATGCTATATACATATATGTTACTCATAGTACACATGAGTACATTGTTAAGAAGGTTGATTTACTTCACCATCAATAGCACTTTGAGTATTAACTACCCTCGCCATTATTAATCACTGTGACACAAGAGGCTTCTGGCACTAAAATATGATAAGTGAACATATCCGTAGGTACGTGATATACGAATCTCGTGCAAACATCGCCTCAATGTTTTTTCCCAAACTTAGTCGTCCCCAGTGCTCTACTAGAAACAAAATCCAAATTAAGCACTGATCTTAAAAATTGGACTAATCACAATCCTTAATCTTTATCGAAATTAATATTGAAATCGCCACCAAGTATGAGTGGAATTACATGACAATGATTCTTCAGTAGTTTAGAATCACTTTCGTATATGCTCTGAAGAGAACTTACATTCATTATTATACATATATATATAACAATAAATACTTTTAGAAAATTTAAAATAATAAAACAGATTTACATAAAATCTTATTGAGTATTCATATATAAGAAAAACAATCAAAATGATAAAAACGTTTCACCATTTGGTTCTTTCAATTGTTTCTTTCTGTACTTCATGAATTACGAGAATAGTTGACAATTGGAAGAAATGTTTATGGAAAAATGGGGGGGGGGAGTATCTGATGTAAAATGTATTTTTATAAAACAGGTATGCTGTTTTTTTTATAATAATTTTTTTCTTGGGATTTAAAATTATAAAATTGATAATAAATAATCATTTTCCAATTTCTCGTGACAATCGTTTGGTTAAAAAATTGGAATAAAATAAAAGTATAATTTATTGAAAACGGCAAAAAAATAAAATAAATAAATAAACAATAAATTATCAAGTGTCCTAAAAACCACAACTATTAATGGAACTTTTTAGAGTAAATTTAAGGTCAAATTTTCAAACGAAGAATAATTATAATTGTTTTAAATAATAGTTTTAAACCGATTACTTTTTCTTTAGAAATAATGCGTATTGAATAGAATGTAGTGATTCCTATCCGGAGTATAGAACCCGTGAGCTATGATCTCACAGCCCAATACCACGATCACTAGAGTAATGAATCAGAAACGTCTATGAGTTGTTACTTGCTTAATAAGTTACTGTTACAGTACTCGCTTTCTTCCAATATCGATTTGACGCATGCGCATAACACAGTGTAAGAATTTTTGTTAACGCTTGTACAAATTTTACTCCTCATAATATTTCCATCCCGGAGGGGTTGAAATAAAAATTGATTTTTAAGGAGTAAACTCCAAAAATATCTAAATTTTGCAAAAATCACAATTTTATAAGTAAAATTTTAGCAATATTTTTGACAAACTTCAAAACAGTTAGAGAAAAAAAAAAGTAATAAATTAATGTCGCAATATTTTTAAAACAAATTAGATGTATCTACAGAATAAACCAAAAGTTTAATGTTTCATTAAAGTTTTAGAGCTGATCGAGAAAATATAAGAAATGTTGCATTCTTTACGAGGCTGTTATTATTTAAATAGCAGGCTGTAACTCAAAAAATATTCATACAATAAGAAATATTTCAGTACATTCTCCAGAGAATATCATAAATATCTGGTACAAAAGGTTTAATAGCAATACACTTATAACATTTTGAGTTATCAGACTCGCCATGATAGATTTTCTCAACAATTTAAATGCCACTTTTGGTAGATTAAAAACCCTCTTCCGGTTTTCCCAATTTTATAAAACTGATTGTAACTTGTCCTCTTGGTAGTGTAGAAACAAGAGTATGTTTTGTAAAGCCAAAAGATAGCTATTCAATAAAATTTTTAAAAAAATGTGTTTTGTCTGAATTTTCTCAATTCAAGGTATTCGGATACCTTAAGCATTAGTTTAATCATTTTACACAAAAAATATTTTGACAAAATCAATTAAACGAATTTTCGGGTTTAAGAAATTTTTAAAAGTATTATAATTAACAGTGTATTTATTTTTCCTTATCATTACATAAATTCCCAAATAAAATTTGAATATATACTTCCCGAAAAAATATTTTTCTCTTAACATCATTTTTGACTTCTCGATCATTTATATCTAGCTTCAATGAAAATGAACTGAATTTAGAAATTTCCTTTGTTTATGAAACGAAAATTTTAGAATATGTCATTTCCAAAACTACGAAGCTTATGTGGTGACGTTTAATTTGTATGATACAGATAGACAATTGAAACTTCTTAGAAGTATATTTTGAAAAATTCACTGATATTTGTGTAATGCCTCGTGACATCTCATCATTACCTCCAGAGGTATAATATTATTTTTCTTATATTTATAGAGGAATTAGTGTTAATTAATTCTTATTTTTTTACAATTATAAGAAAAGGAATTTGTGGATATATTAAATCCAGTGCACAATGCGTTCAATAAATTTTAAAATATAACAAAAAAGTACTTATCGCACTTATTTCCTTCTCTGGAAATTTTAGTAATTTTGGATTCAATTTTCATATTAAGAATTTGCCAGCGTTATTTATCTAAATCGAAATATTTTTCGAAAACTCATATAATTACATAATCGTTTTTATCAAAACTCGTAATGTATCAAACAAAACTTTTCTTGGTAGCTAAAACAATACATTTATTCCTGCTCGATTAGCTATTTTTAGTGTTAATAAGTATTTGATGCAAGACATGTTAAATATTATTTGTGTAATTTGGCTTTTTATTTTTATGAAGAATTTATTGCAAATGCTAACTGTATAAATCCTAATTCGGACAGATTTCTTAGCAAAATACAAAATTGAGATGCATTATACATATTGTTATAGAATTTTATGAAATATATGTCGATCATTGCTTTTATATTGTTTGATAAGAGTTTGTGTATAATAAAATTTATCTCCTTTTTTATAATTGATATTACTCGGATCAACCCTACCTTGTCTTAAACATTCATTAATGCCCTTCACTTTTTCTTGCGATAAATCTATTTTGAAACGAGAATGTTGCAAAACGTACACGTTGCGCTATCTATAATTTGCGTTTCATGAAACAAACTTTAATATTTTCTGTCTAGAAAATCTTTTTTTGTTTTTGTTTTTAATGAATTTTAGAAAATGTCTTCATACTTTTCTGACACAATATATTTACTTTTCATAAGTATGCTGAATTATTGATAGATACTTGTCAATTAGAAATACGGATTATTAATCAAGATGGGTCGAAATTGCTTATTGTTAGACATCTAAAAAAATTAGTAATCAATTTATTTCGGAATCCGTGTATAGTAGTGTGTGTTCCTGGGTATTTTCCCAATTCCATACCGTGATCTCAGGTTAATTCAAAATCTCAAATGATTTAAACTCGATTGGCGCGTGTTAAGTCATCTGCGGTTGGTTATATTTTGAATGTAAATTAAAACTGGTTTTAGATACGCGCAACTGCACTGGATTGTTGACATGTTTCGGTCAGTTGGAGATGTGTGAAAACCATACGAGTGCACGAGATCGGGTAGTTTTTCCTGGAAATATTTTTCATATTAGAGAAGTTTCTTTTAAACTTATCTTTTATTCCTTTGATTATTCCAGTGAAGAGTATTGATTTGGATCAGTAATAAATAATTTTTAAGAAAAACTAATCTCCTATATATATATATACTAGCTGGTACATCCGTTCTTGGTATGGGTGAAATGAAAAATTAAACAACATAGATTGAAGGATGAGCAAGTTTTAATGAGTTAATTTTACGTGTATTGGAAATTAAACAAAGCTTTTTAAATATCTCAGCTGAACAAAAAAAAAAGCAACCATATTTGTTAAATTTTAAGTCAGTAGATCTAATAGCTGATAAAAAGGACTTTTTTAAAAAAAATTATAACTCCCCCCGTAACTCTCCTGTGGAATGATTTTTGAAAACACATTTCCTAGCTGATCTCTGCCAAGCCAAAGTAACATTGTTACAAATTTTGTGTAATCAACGCTTAAAATAGTGCAAATAATTTATATCTGGGTGTGTTATTTTCTGTTGTATTTATTATATGTTAAAATTGTAAGATTCGCAAGCAACGCCGTTTCTTGCATTATAATGGCGATTCATTGGAAACAAAGTAAAATGTTGGCGATAGAGCCAAGTTGGCATCATTTTTGGCGACCATGTTGGCAACTTGGCGATTGATTGAACGGTGCAGAAGTTGATATGCTGTAGAGTCACCTGGTGTGGAGCGGCGGCCAAAGAGAATAGCAAAATAACCTTCTCCGTAAAAAAAAAATACATATACACGCAAATTTTCATAGGGATCGGTTGAACAGTATTGGAGTGAAGCGATTTCATATATATACAAAATTCCATTTTGATATCTATAGTTAACTGTGAAATTACGTTGCGTGACTGAAATTTTCACAGGCAATTCTGCTAAAAGTGTTTCTCATACTCACGTTGATAATTAATATAGAGAGCTAAAAGAGAGCCTTTTGCGTTGGCTGTGGCCTCATTATTAATATTGCCGTATAAAGGAAGAAGTAACTCGGTCGTTTCAGTACTGGAATGAAGACCCATCGATCGCTGATTCGAATCCGAGCCCGGGCGTTTTCATCCAAAGACTGCATTTATTACCCCCCAATTATTATATGAATTTAAAGGCATGCCGTTCGGACTTTGTAACGCGCCGGCGACTTACGAAAGGTTGGACAAATTTCTTCGTCATTTCAAAGGGTTGACGTGTTCTTTGTTACCTAGATGACATAGCAGTGTTCTCAGAAACGTCTGAAGATAATCTAACCCGGCTAGAACGCGTTTTGAAATGCCTCCAGGAAGCCGGTCTGGTACTCAACCCAAATAAATGTCTCTTTGCAGCCCGGGAAATTAAAATACTGTTTCATCTTGTATCTGGTAATGGTGTCCGTCCCGATCCCGACAAAGTGAAAGCCGTAAGCAATTTTCCTGTTCCAAAGAACGTTAAGTGAGTGAGTGAATATTAACGTAGCTCTGTTTAGCTATACAGTGGTACCTCGACATACGAGTGCCCCAACATACGAGTTTTTCGAGATACGAACCGGCGAGCGAGTGTTTTTTTGCTTTGAGTTACGAGCGAAATTCGAGATACGAGTTCGGCTTAGCAGGTCGGCCGGTAGTAGCACGCGGTCGCGCCCATCACGGTCAGTGAATCAGTTAGCAGCGTGCTTCCGCTGTGATAAGTTGTGTAGTTGTGGCCTGAAGCTGTAACTGAAAGGATCTACGAAGAATTGGAACCCGGTATGGTAGTAGAGGAGGATATTGTGTCTCTGGGGAATTCCATGGGTCTAGAGGTGGAAGAGAGAGACGTGAACGAGCTCGTCGAGGAGCACACCCAGGAACTGATGACTGAGGAGATAAAAGAGTTACAGTCACATCAGCATATGGAGGTTATGCAAGAAATTGGTTTCGAGGAGTCAGAGGAGGAGGTTATTTCTACAAGTGAGATAAAGGAGATCTTAGGAATGTGGGAGAGAGTTTCGCAGTTCGTGGAAAAGAAACACCCAGAAAAAGTTGCAATAGGTCGTGCATCTGATCTTTTTAATGACACTTGCCTAACTCATTTCCAGAACATTCTGAGAGCAAGGAAGAAACAAACCTCCTTGGACATGTTTTTTTCTAAACGGTCTACAGGTGAAAGCGAGAAAAATGTAGCGAAAAAGGCAAGGACCAGTGAGGATATCTAATTTATTTCTTTACATTCTCTTTTTTGTTTTTGTACAATAAATATTTGTCATTTATAAATACGTTTTTATTATTCAAAACCACGTAACAAAAATATCTGGGGTGATATTTTGGGGGTTGGAACGGATTAATGGTAGTTCAATTGTTTTGTATGGGGAAATTTGCTTCGAGATTCGAGTAATTCAAGATACGAGCAAGGTTGCGGAACGAATTAAACTCGTATGTCGAGGTACCACTGTATATATATACTCAAGGGCTTTTGACGATGGACTTCGTAATTTTGAACAATGGTCAAGTGACGAGGACGACATCTGAGCTGGCATCCCCCTCTCCTAACTATCAAATCTTCACTAACGGGAGGACGTTTCTAGAATGAGTGAGAGTAAAATTAACGTCTCGCTATAAAGCTGCTAAAAGGCCATTGGCGACGGACCTCGCAACTTTTAACAATTGTCAAGTGATGAGGACGACACCTGAGGTGTGTGTGTGTGGTACCGCCCTTTTCCTAACTTCCACACCAAATCTACGGGAGGACGTTTGAGCCCTGGCAGATTTAATGTGTATCAGCCTTCTCCACACGGCAGGTCTTCAGCGGCATTTGACTCGAAGTCGTGACTCACCCGCCACGTATCCGTGACCTTGACCTCTATGCTATCGTTTTATATGCAAAAGACAAGTAGTTATATATTTTTATTCTCAAAGAAAAAGAAGCTACAGCTCTAATTGTGTTGTTTTAGATTTGAATAACACGAATGCGGTGCAAATGTTTTGTTAAATAAATACAAAGTACCATTCACATACATTTTTGCTTTCGTTTCTTAGTGATGAAAATGTGTTAGCATACGTGTTTTGAAAGGAATCAGGTTGGGAAATAAATTAGTTTTGCCATTGTCACTTTTATTAATTTTTAATTTCTTTAATTTCACCTTACTACAGCTCTTAATTTTTTTTTACAACAGATATGTAGTGTTTTTAACACGCTTTTATAAGCTTCTCTTGTTGCTTGTAAATCTTTGAACTCGATTTTTACCCACTTTAAAGGGTCCGATTAATTCGAAATTTTGACCACTTTTCAAAGGTAGATGACAATACAAAAATATTATAATTTTGTTCCATTGTCCTGATCAGGATCATCAAGAATAACGATTTCCAGCTTTGGCGACTAATTCTATGTACCATTTCCAGATTTGGCAACTAATTCCAGATTTGGCGACTAAAAGATTAAGGTGCAAACTTGAAGTGAAAAAGGTTCATGGTTAATACAGATACAACAAACAAACAAAAAAGTGTTCTTTATGTGGATATAAAGAGCACTTTTTTTGTTTTAATTTTATTAACCACACGTGTATTTTACACTTGCATATAATTAGCTTTAAAAAACCCTCGCTTTAGGGTTACACCTTATTCTTTTAGTCTCTAAATCTGGAATTAGTCGCCAAATCTGAAAACGGTATATGGAATTAGTCGCCAAATTTGAAAATTGTATATGCAATAAGTTGCCAAATCTGGAAGTGGTATATGGAATTGTTGCCAAATCTGATTATCGTTATTCCTGACGACCCTGATAAGGACAATGGAACAAAATTATGAAATTATTGTATTGTCATCGGTCCTAGACAAGTGTGCAAAATTTCAAATTAATCCATTTTTTTAAAGTGGGTTAAAATCGAGTTCTAAGATTCCGTTGCATACAAGTGAAACTTATAAAAGCGTGTTAATAAAAAAGGAGAATGCGTCAGAAATTTCTTTCCCTAATATAAACAACTGCCCAATTTTTTTCTGAAATTGGAAATAAGACTTGAGCATGTGAAAAAAATATATATAATTTATGTTCTTATTTCTAAACTCAGACAAAGGATTTTCTTGTCCGAGCTGTGGAATGAAACAAAATTCATTGCTTCATTTTACCAAAACTGCTGATAATTGATTCAGAGGTCACCGCGGATTAAATAATTTCTCACAAACTCTTGGATTCAAAACGTGTTCTTTTATGTCTAAAGCTGATGCAAGTTTCAGAGAGAATATTGAGCTCTTGATTTTACACCTTCTTTTGAATTAAATATTTCCAATTTAGCTTTTCCAGATTGCCTTCAGTAAACTGATCCTAAATTTTGCAAAACTGGCCGTATCGACGAACTGATAGGATGCCAATGGGTATTCTACATTCTAAAAAATGACGCATTTTCAGATTAATTCATTAATGAATAAATGGTAGTCTAAAAAACAAAAAAACACGTTTTTATTGTAGATCAATCTAACAAATAAATTATAATTAAAAAAAATAAAACATGCTTTAAAAGTTAATTGAACTAAAAAGTAAAAAAAAAAATTCTTAATATAAGAATAAAATGATTAATGGGAAAATTAATGTCATTGTGGTAAAAGCATGGGGTGCTCCATATCAATTGTTATAATTTTTTACTAGTTCTATTCCGAAATGCAGAGTTAGTGTAAAAATGTAGCACAAAGCACCCCACGCTCTTACCACTATGACATTAATTTTCTAGTTAATCATTTTATTCTTATATTAAGAATTATTTTTCACATTTTATTTCGATTAATCATAAAAACGAGTTTTTTAGCTTAAAAAAAACTACAATTTATTACTTTTAGCATGTCACAATTTGATTTAGTGTTTTTTGTGGAATAAATATCTTGCGATTGCATGAAAAGATGTTCACTGAAATACAGTTCAAAATTTTATCAATAACATGTTAAGGCGATATGGTACCCTAAAAATCATTAAACTGTAGGGGGGAAATTTATTGCCTTATTTGATACCCCGAATCTTTATAAATAGGCCTGCAAAATTTCAAAGCTTTACCTGCATTTTTCATTAAGTAATGGAGCAATGTTTGATGCTAAACAGCAACTACCACGCCTACATTTCAGATTATCTGCTAGAAAAGAGCCTGATAAAAATGAATTAATTATTTTTCTAATGCGCATCAATGAGATTGACATTATATATGCAGAAATAAATCATTTTAAGAAAGAATTGTGCAATTCATGCAAAAATCCTAGTTTGTGAATTATTTACTGAAGATCAAATGGATTTCGTCAAGATTTAAAAGTTGTGCGTGCTTTTTATGATATTATTATGAATGAAATTAAAACTTCAAAACGGATTCTCCCAAAGCACAAATACTAAATCTCATTTTGATAACTCAGATAATTAAAAATCTAATTCGCAAGAATAGAAAAACTCTCCCATTTTTATATATTGTTTTTGGTGATATATATATATATCCCATGGGTGTGCAAGATTCAACACTTTTATTATTAAAATATTTTAAGATATTTTTTAAACAAATGCACATATACAGTTCTTAGATTTTGATGTATTTTACCTAAAAATTGTTATTTGATTTTACTTTTATTCGTGTACGATATTTAACATGCGAAGGCTTTTAAAATAATGGAAATAAAAAATAAAGCCATAAACATTTTTGTACGTTTTGCATTAGCTCTGAGCATGGAATTAAGCTCTGAAGTGTTTTTTATTTTTTTTTTATAATTATTAAAATGAAGTTTTATGAAATATTGATCTTTCATTCGTTTTTTTCTATATATTCATTATGGCAGTATACTGTTTAATTGTTCTACATTTGTGCAATTTTTTATAGTAAGTAGTTTTAAATAAGCTAATTAAGATTTCATAAAAGTTTCAGACTATTCGATGAATATTATATCCTGCTATTCATGGAATGAAAACTTCAAACTCATATTTCTCCACGTTGAATTTTTGTACATATACTGTTATTGAAAACCCTAAGGCTTTTTTGATAATTGAAGTATGGGTTTGAAATTTTTTATACATGTTCTGAAATGTATGTTTTGTAAAACTGTGCATGGAATTAGCTCCAACATGTTTAGTACTTTTTCTAAAAAATTTCAAATTCAAAATTAATGTTTTTTTAGGAATTTTTGGAAGTTTAACTATAAAAAAATTAATAAAAAACTAGAGCAGCAGCAGAAAAATCTGATGCACAGTTTTATGTAGTATATTATAAAGTACTTGAAAAAAAATTTTGAAAGAAAAGAGACATATTTAAAAAAGCCTTAGGGATTTAAAAAACGCTTAAAAAAGCTACAAAAATTTAAATTTTTCAAACATTTTGTAACAAATTAAAAAATTTTTGTATGGAATTATTATTAAATATTAACCTTTATGAAATACAATTAAAACCATATATCAAATATTAAAAATAAAAAGAATTGTGAAGATGGTACCATATCGCCTTAAAACAAAGAATTTTGTGTAGGAAAAAAAATCTTTTTTTATATTTCTAATTGAGAATTTTGAAAAATACTTTTGTTTTCCTAACTGTTAGTTTGTGATGTTGAGAAAAAAAACCTTTTCACTTATGCCTTATATTAACTTTCAGGTTCTGACACACATATTTCAATTGCTAAATGGTGGAGATAGATTAAAAGCTTCTCAAGTGTGCAAAAAGTGGTTGCAAATTATTGACTGCCATCAGTTGCTCTGTGAAGTCAGAATTGTATTTTCAGGGAAAGCTGAAGAAGCTGTCAAACTGTTTTCTCACATGACACGACAATTTCAATGGTTTTCATTTCGTAGAGTCGTCATCAGTGATTCTGTGGTAGAATTTTTAAACAAATACAGACAACAGTTTGTTACCCTATCATTTATTAACTGCGAAGTGGGTTACAGCAAATGTGCATCTGAATTTCAAGGTAAAATCCCGCGTTGTGATAAACTGAAGACATTGAATATTAAAAACTCTGAAATCGCTTCGTTGTTTGCTTCTCTTCCTAATGTTACTGCCTTTAAATTACACATGACTTTTGGTCTGTCGGATCATGTTATATCTGAATTCAATAAATCTTTATCTAAACTAGAAAAATTATCATTAATTAGCACTGTACCATGTGAAGAGGACGTGTTCGAGACATTTTATATTAATGAAGAAACAATGAAAAGTAAGCCTTCAAACTCGGTTTTATCTTTTACAAGTATAAAGCAGTTAATCGGAAAAAACCGAACCACTCTAAAACATATTAATTTTTTATCCTTACGCTTATCAGAAAAGGCTGTGGTAACTTTGTCTAAAATGGAGGGATTAAAGCTTAAAAGTATATCGTTTCCTTATGTGTTTTATTCAAGCTACATAAAAGAGTTTTGTGAAAATCAGAATTCATTGACATCTCTTGATTTATCCTTCTTGTTGTATGACACAGATAATACAGTCTGTGCCATCTGCAAATGCTTGCCAAATCTTCAAGAATTGATCATCAGGTATAAACAAGCAATTGACCGATGCATCCTTGAAGTGTTTCAGTTGCGGAATCTTGTAAAATTGGTTATCTCTAGCTGCTTCAACATTTCACGGCTCAGTTATCGGGAGGCTGTATCAAACCACAAGACCTATAAACTGGAGTACTTGGATTTATCCTGCGCTGAAATAAGCGATGACTGTCTTTTTAAACTCCTGGAGCACAATCAAAACATCCGATATTTAAACGTTACATACACTCGTGTTTCCAATAAAACTCTGAACATGATTTGTAAAAAATTAACACTTCTGGAATGTCTGATACTTGAATCATGCCCAGCAATATCTGATTCTGGGCTGACTGGTGAATTTGAAAATTATTCTGATTCTATAACTCCAACACCGTTGACGAATCTAAAATATCTCATAGAATTAAATTTTAACTTCAATTCTTTAATAACCAATCACGGTTGTATAAAATCCTTTCGGTTTCCAAAATTGGAGCGGCTGTGTATGGAAAGATGTCGTGGTTTGTCTATAGATAACGATTTCGAAATGGAATTGAAGAAGCAAAACCCATGCCTTCGAATTTTAAAAGTATCTCAATAAAGAAAAGAAATTCGAGACTTAAATACTGTTTAACCTCAAAGCTAACGTGGATTTGAAACTTAATAAAAACTTATTTTTTTTGTGTGTGTTTGTTTTGCGGGAATTTACAAAATGACTCCATGTATTTAAGTAAGTGTCTCAAATTTTTCTCGCTAAAAATATTTTGTATTCGACAGTTTTCTTTTCTTTTTTTTTGCACCATCAAATAGGTAAATTTTTCTATTTAGTTTTTTAAAAAATATTTTTAACATCACGTAGTTCGAATTTTACAATTTTTCATAAAAACGTTAAGTGAATTTTAGCATATCAAATATTTATCCATTTTGATTTTTTTTCTCTAAGCGGGGAAATTCCTAAATCCAAAATTATTTTGTATTTCTCTATTAGTTCTGAAATTATTTAAAGTCAATTCTTGCTATCGGATATCGTGGAATTGAAAAGACCTTGTATTAGTAAATTACACTTACCGATCTAGTCGGCATAAAATATTGAGAAACGGGGAAATCTGTATAATCGCTTTTGCAAAAGAACTACAGCCTATGGTGGTTTTTAAACTTTATTGAATACATCAATAAAATGCCACTTTAAAGAAAGCCGATGAAGTGAACGAAGAATTCGCTGTGGAATGACAAACTAGAAATGTATTGGACCAATCAGTAATTTTAGAAACCTGTTTTTATTCTTAGCCGACTCTAGAAATAACTGTTCCTTATCATTCTGTTTATTGATAAACTGATGAAATTGCAAAACTCGATACAAAAAGAACATCCATTCTGCTACCGTGAACGTATTAAATTTATTTATGGATCACAAGTAAATATACCAAATTAAGTTGTAAAGGAATATTTCAAAGGCCTTTCCTAGAAAGGTTTTGAGTTAGCGATTACAGTGGGAATTTTAATAAACTGCACAACAAGGTCACTAATACTGAATTTTAAATTTCCCCCTTATTTGTATTATGCATTCATTTCTGATAAATTGAATTAAAAGTTACGAGTTTATAGAAGAATGCATTTTGTGCTTTATATATGCTACATTTTAGAATAGTTTTATTTGAAATAAAAATTTTATCATAATCAAGTGTCTTTGTATTGTTATCACACACCAACATTGTTATTATATAATTATATTTTCATTTCGTACTACAATTTTCATTCCCGAAGAAAATTCTAGTATACTTATCAGATATTCCGTTGAAAAATTTATATTTTTTTATTTCTAAATACCAGATCTATTTGCTGTAATAAGCTTCTTTCTCAACCTATAGTGTACATTCTTGTGTAGCACAGCCGTTATAAACTCGAGTACGTACACATTTGAATCTGGTACAGATTCTCCTGCTTACTTAGTGTCAAATTGTTACAACAATTCATCAACTTCAAATTTGTTTTTAACTGCTATTATAGTGATATTTTACTTTTAAAGATTTTCTGAATGTAGTGAGGTGTAGAAAGAAAAAATTATGAAAAAAAAAGCCCATGTTAACTTTTAATATTTAGTAACTAATTTCATATTCAAATTTAGTATCGTTTACTTCGAATAAGCAAGCAAAAACGTGCTTATATAGGTTGGGGTGAATTTAATACTTTTATAGCAAATCTTCAACATTTGGACACAATTTAAATCTTTTAGGGGGGGGGGGAGCCCCAATCTGAAATATTTTCGGTTAGTTCATTCTTTCTTTTTCGTTAGTAAAATTGCCTTGCTAAAACCTCTTTCCACAAACAGCTAGCACGGGATAAGTGACAAGTATGTTTGTTTAAGGCTAGAACTTTTGACATAACCGTTTCTAAACTGTTTCTTAAGTTCTTCCGTTAGTGCATGCATCGATTAATTTTGTCTTGTAACATGGCATCCGATTCTTCAATTTCTCCATATGGGTTAATTATCCATTTTGGTTATTGACATTTTGAATATCCTGAATCTTAATTCCAAAATCTGTAGAGAGGGCATTTAAACGTTGAACATAGTTTGAAAAGTTCTCTCTTTGGCAGCTTGTATGTGACAAATTGGGAAGCGTGGAATATTTGAGACATGCAATGTTTTGCTTCATTAGCTTAGTTTTGGGAATAAAGGCTGAAATGTGAAGAAACTCTTTTACCCCATTAAATTTAGTAAACAAATATCTTGCTTTCCACTTAATTACATATTTTTTTAAAAATTGGATCTTAAGCATCCAAAAACTTTGAAACAGTCTGAAAATGCGCGAAGCTCTAACTAAACCCAAGCTTTTGGAGAACCAGCGCCATTCAGTATTAAAGGAGTAATTTATGAAAATCTGCCACGCATTTCCTTCTCCTAAATAACCGCAATTTTTTCATTTTGTTTCGGATTTAGTTTACTGCGTTAATGGCAAATTAAGAGATTAGCTAATCTCTACGATTCAGGTTTTTAGAAACTAAATATTGCCGATGTTGACGCAGTATTATACTGACTCACAAATTGCTATTGCAGCAAACATAACGTTGGTACTGCAGTAAAGTTTTGAATTTTTGATCAAAACATAGAAACTAAGTTTCGGCGCAGAGGGAAATGGTTTCATGCTGTTATTTTCAAAAAGTTCGAAATTATTGAATATGTAAATCAAATTTTTTGAGTAATTTTGGAAAAGTCTTAAGAAAATATGTGGTGATTAGATTTTTTAAATTACGCTGTCTAAGAGAGGAAAGCATGCAGTTTTCAGGAAGTATATAAACTCAATTGATCATTGTGATGACAGAGAAGCAGTGATTACAGCTTTCTGTCAGTGAAAACGTGTTAAAATTGACTCATTTTAGAAACAATTGTTTTTTAAGAAATGCAAATATTATTTGTATACATAATATATACATAGATTCATGTCCAAAATTAGGATCCCAAGCATAAAATATGTGAAAAATGAACTATTTGCTAGTATGCCTCAAAATTTGGCAGATAGACATATCAAAATGTCAGAAAGAATGTAGCAACTTAAGAATATGGAAAAAGGTTTAATGGTGAATTTAGCTACAAGTCATATCAAAAAGTGTGAAATCAGGAATCACAAATAAAACGTACAACTCGAATATTATCTATCTAATAAAGGGAGTGTGACCATCATACAAGTCTCACAACGAGCTCTCACACTATTTATGAGGTTATCAATAAGTATTTGTGGTAAAAAATGCCATTTTTGCATAAGCGGATCTTTTAATTCCTTGGGAGGGGAGGGGCTGGAAGGGAAGCTACTCTGAGAAATGGATTTTCCTGGACAATCTCAAACACACATATTCAAAAAAATTGTGTTCCGGAAACCTCGAGGATCAATCCCTACGGCGAATATCCGCTCCTTCGTGAAATTTATTAGCATTGTGAGTTATGTGTAGCCGCGCTTTATCATCCATAAAAATGTAGTCCGGGCTCATAGCACCCAGAAAAACCTTTAATAGACTTCTAGTATCTTATTCCTGTAGCAGTGAGTTAACAGTATCCGTATCGAAACGTACCGTGGTATACATCTGCCCAACACTATGCCACCACACAAGGATTCCTTTGCCACCAAATCTGTCGATTTTGTTACGTAGGTGGGATGGAAGTGAGCTCGACCAGGTGATGACTCGATGAGAATCACTTTGTTTGGTAGGCCATTCGACTCATCACTGAAAAGAGCACCCCACCATTCTAATGACTGTTGTTTTCCGTTGAACAATATCCGCTCTTTCCTGCTAAATGCAGTCAAAGGGAAACACAAGAGTGAATGCCGAGCGTAAAGGCCAGTCTCTGCGAGACGTCTGTATACTTCTTGCGCGGAAATTCTTCCAGATACAGCTGAAAGGTCAGAAGCAAGCTGAGACACTGTTGTCCTAAAGCAGAACTACTTGGATCACATTTGAGAAGAGGGCATAAGTAAGTAAATTTTTCTCTGAAATAAGTAAATCCTTCGCAGACGTTATCAAGGTCATTTTAATCTGTTCCAGACTCTTTGAAATAGTTTTACTAATAGCATTGCGAAGAAAAGAACAGCATTTAGGAAGGTTGTATATATATATGTCTGGGATTCCCAACGCTCCGGTTGAGGGAGACGTATAAACATGCCGGCTTCAGTTAAGGGGATTAAGTGAGTGAATGAATATAACGTCGCACTGCTTAGCTACCCTAGGGCTTTTGGCGACGGACCTCGTAATTTTGAACCATGGTCAAGTCACGAGGATGAAACCCGAGCTTGCACCCCTCTCTTAACTACCACACCACACAACCGGGTGGACGTTTGAGTCCTCGACAAATCTAACGTGCATCGCTCCCCTACACGGCGGGTCTTTAGCGGTTCTCAGCTTGAACTCATGACACACCAGAAACGAGTCCGTGACTTTGACCGCTACACTACCTCGGCCATAAGGATGGAATCTAAAGAATGTCTCTGTCCATAAATTACGTTACCGAATCTTAATGTCTCTATGTGTTTCTGCGATTTACAATGAATTTTGAGATGTATACTCTTTCTCTCTTTATACAATGTCACGCTATGTTCATTGAGGTCTTAAGACTTTTTGAGGCCCTAGGCCTCAATGCTAAATCAAACCCCACTTGTGGCCCTTTTAATTTGACAGCATACATTGTCATTAACTCGTACAAACAATAGCCCATAACATATAAATGTGCATAACTCGTAATCTCACGAATTTGCGTAAGCAAACGGGATCACCTGCCATCTTTCAACAAAAAGAGTAATGCTGGTGCATGGTGGTAAGCCTAGACAACTAGGTACTAAAAACGGACAAAATATAACAATCAAATCTTGTTACTGTTTTATTTGAGCATATAGCTGAAAATTCCCAATTTATCGGGGAATATATCTGGGAATAACATTTGACGATTAAAATTATTCGGACCATGAACTCATTGAGGCCGAATCGAGAACGGGACAAGCCTTCTCCCTCACTGAAGCGAAGGCCCTGAGCCCGGGAATGAATTACAGAAAGTAACAGGGTGCCGTTTTTAATTTTTGTAGTCAGAAAATATTATGAGCAAAAAATTTCCGAAAGTTTTGAAAAGCGAAGCTAGTACTGGTAATATTTATGCTGGAGTCGTAGTTTTTCGCTTTACAGGCTTTCGAATTCGGATTAATGCCACATGGTTCCAAAGTCTTGCGACTTTGCACTTTGAAATATGGATGAAGTATTTTTAAAATGTTAGAGGAATTTTAATTTAAACATGGTTTAGTTTTTTAGAAAAATTTCTTGAACATTTCCATCACGTAAAGGCATTTTCTATGACAGAAGCGTCTTGGAATTATCATAATGTGTAGGAGACTGACAGTTTCCCCTCAAAAATCTGACCTGAGCTAATTCAAACTTATTCAGAACAGAAATTAGGTGTGCTTGAAGGAAACAAAGCTTACAATTGTAGTTCGGTGAGAACTAATATTTTTAAGGTTAGCCCACACAACTTTTTTTTTTCAAATCATGTGGTGATAGCAGAATATTCGTTTTTAGCATTAATTCGTTTTTCTTATCCATATAAAGGCGCATGAATGAAGCTTTTAGAAATGAAATGAAAGTAGTATAAAAAATTGACGTATTTCAACCAGTGGCAGATAATTCATTAATTGTCTGTAACATTGTCCTTTGAAACAACACTAAGGCTATTGACGATGGATCTCGACATTTTGTACCGTGGTCAAAATCTGAGCTGATACTCTACTCTAAGAAATTCATCTCCACACCAAACAGGGAGACTGATCCTCAAAAGATAAAAAGTGCATTAGCTTTCTACATGGCTTTGAGAGTTTAAAGCAGAGGTTCCAAACTTTTTTGTGTCATAGACCCCTTGCCATGTTTTTCGATTTGGGGTAGACCTTGATTAATTAATATTGAATTTTGCATATTTATCAACTTAAATGTCTTTTGACAGCTGGTACTACTACTTTAAAATGAATTAAATTTCTAACTGTAATGGCTATAAAGGATTAAAATTTCTAAAAGCGCATGTTAAATAAATTAAAAGTTAATTAATACATAAAATAAACGTTAAATAAAATAAATAAATTAATGATCTCTAAAGTGAGGGATGAGTCTAATACTACAATAACAAATTTTCAACATTTGGTTTTGATATTATCAGTTTTAACCTTAAACCTCTTCTGTTAGTAATGTTAAGTTTTTCTTTTTTTGTTTTGGAGATTGGCAACCGGGCGCTGCTTTTCGGTAGGAAAAACGATTCAAAATGTTCTCACGATATTTGATAATTCGGGACAAATAATAGGTTTACTTTTTCAAAGCCAAAATTGCTGATATCCATTTCCAAACTTTAAGATCTTTGTTAGTACTTATTACGATCCGTTCCTATTGTAATGGGGCATTTATTTTTAATGTGACCATATGAAATCATTGCCTACTGTAGTATTACCATAGTCAAAGCATTCTCAAACCTGATTTCAAAATCTGAATTAAAGGCATTTAAATGTTGAACATAGGTTAAAACGCCCTGACAGATTGTGACATTCTAAGAAAATTTGGGACCTCCGGTATTATACTTCTTTAACTTAACTTCGAAAAGAAATGCTAAAATGGTTCTTGTTTTAATAAAATTTATGCTGTCATCTTGTAAGTGGAAACTAACCCTATTAAATTTAGTAAATATATCTGTTAAATAGGTAAAATTTAGTTTCCCCTTGATTAAATTTTCTTTTAAATTTAAAGTCACGATCTAGTTTATATAATAAGAGCCACTATCATAGACCCCCATTTAAACCTCATGTGCCCCCAAATTATTTTTTTGCTGATGTGGACCCCTTTCAGGTCGTCATAGACCCCTAGGGGTCTATATAGACCACTTTGGGAATCACTGGTTTAAAGTCATCTCCTTAGCATAACTTGAACGGATGCGAGCAGTAGAGGGATGACGCTTATATCGACCTCGTCAACTGATAGTGTTTACACGTATTGTCGGGTTGCGTGTTCAAGGACACTTTTTCAGGAAAGATGTCGGGGCCGCAGTAGCTTAGTGTTTATGGTCACAAACTTAGGACCTGAATGTCCTAGTGCCACTGAAGATCCGCCGTGTAGAGGAGTATGGCGATGCACGCTAAATCTGTCGATTTTCAATGATTTCCCGTTGGTGTGGTAGTTAGGAGAGGGAGGTGACAGCTCAGGTGTCGTCTTTGTCACTTAACAAAATTATGGAGTCTGTCGTTAACAGACAAGGTTGCTTTCTAGTACGACATTCATATAACTCTCAATCTTAGATCACATTGTGGGATTTGTTCAATATAGTAAAATGATGAAACAGATCGAACTGTTAGAAATGATTAAAAAGCTTTAACCATTAACTTCTTTTCCATGGCATTTCGACAAAATTCGTTAACCTATTTCGGCGTTATGCAATATGCACTTTTATGACATAATATAACCAACTCTTTGCCTCCCCCCCCCCCTATATCATTTAAATTCTCAAATAATATTTTATTTTTCCTTCTCAAATCAGAATGCAATCTTTACTGAATACGCTTTACTTCTGAATCATTTGTCCGTAACTTCAATGGAAATTATCTGAATTCAGAAAACTTTTGTTTATGAAACGCGATTTTTAATATCGGTCATTTTCGAAACTAAGAAGCCTCTGGGGTGTTGGTTAGTTTGATGGACATAAATAGACTGTGTTGGCATCTTTCATAATAAGTTTCATTTGAGTATTTTTTGCAATGGCCCGTGACATCTCATCATTACCTCCAGAGGTATAACTTTTTTCTCATTTTTATAGAGGAAGTAATTTTAATCCTTCTCTTATTTACAACCAAAAAATGGATGCAATAGTGATTCAAAACTTTTTTTTTTCTGGATTGAAAAGTAGAGCACTACAATTTCCATAAAAAAAGGGAACAGAGGAATCAAGTCCAGTGCATAATGATTTGAATAAATTTTAAGAGAAACGAAAAAGTACTTTGCACCCTAATTCCCTTCCCTGGAAATTTTACAAATTTTTTGAGTTTATTTTCATATGAAGCATAAATAATAATTGAAAATAGAAATCCACATACTTGCAAAAACACAATTCGCAAAAAGCGTAATATATAAAAGAAGACGTTTTTTTTTATACATAAAAACATATTATTCCTGAATTGATAAGAATTAAATGCCAGACATGTAAGGAAATTATTTGCATAGTTCGGTTTTTTTACTTTCATAAAATTTTTATTTCAAATGCTAAATGTATAAGTCATAATTTGAAAAGGTTGTTAAACAATATTCACAATTTTCATGCAGTATAAACATGTTATATATAACATACCGTTAAGAATATTTGTGAAGAACAAGTGTAGAATAGGATATAGAAATGTGGATGCCCCTTGGATTGGCGATGTTTACCTAGATGCCGTAATATATATAAATTGTGCTCTTCATAACTTCGGCTGCGCTTGAATAAACTCGGAACATCTATCACTGCATATAGTTTGGCCAAAAAATTAGCTTCACCAAGGGGCCACCTATTCTACACTTTAACTTGTTTGCATTATTGGTAGAACTCTTGTTTCTCTAATGAATGAAGCAAGCAAGGGTACTCTTGCCACCTTAAAACCTTTTTATTCTCCTGAAGAATTTTGAATTTGAATCGATTTCTTGGAAAAAGTTCTCAAAATCTTACTCTGTAAATATTTAATTTTTACAAGAACAGAACTCTTATTTATTTATTTTTTAATTTGCGAGGAAAACTTTCTCCTTTTTTTCAATGTGGGGGAGTACCAAGGGAACGTATTCTAAGTGGGATTGATTTTATGGTCCTATTTCAAAACTTTTATTAGAAAAAAAAAACCTCTACACAAGTTTCTTTGTATGCTGATGGCTTTTAATTGAGGTGAAGCCTCCGATATGCGGGACTTGAAACAGCCGTTAATCAATTGGTACGACGGTGTGGATCCGATGGTCCCAGTATTTCTCCAGGAAAGACTTGCTGCGTGCATTTTTGCAGGAAACATCCTCCCTGTTCTTGACATTTGAATTTATGTACAAGGAATACTGATGTCAGTGACGTACCTTTCCTCGAATTTTCTTGTACTTAATCTTTTATCCCATTCTGGATAACCTGGCATTTTTAAAAACTCGGTCACCCTTCGGTTCACATCAGGACGAGTTTTCGGAACTATTCTGTACTAGACTCAATTAATAGCAAATACGCAGTGAAATCCACCGTTTTTTCTTTAGAAAGACATTTTTATTTTTCGTAGTAGTCAATATGTTGAAGCATTGATACAGATTACTTGTCACTTATCGATAAGGAGAATCAACACAGTTATTAATTATTACGTTGACCTCCTAACATGTATAGTGATACTAATATAAAATAAAGTATTTATTTTTATTAAACATGCAACTTTTGTAATTAAATGTATTATAATATTGTGGAATAAATTGTCTGCTATTGCAATAAAAGGTGTACTCTGAAATAAATTTCGAAATTTTATAAATATTACTTTAAAACTAAAACGCTCCTCTATTTGACAGAAATAAAGCATTAAAGCTTTTCCTGCATTTCCTATAAAGATCTTTGAAAAATATGTATTTTCTTTACCTTACAGTTATGGAGAGTTTGTGATTTCAAAAAATACTCTTCATTTATGCCTTATATTAACTTTCAGGTTCTGACATACATATTCCAATTCTTAAATGGAGGAGACAGATTAAAAGCTTCCCAAGTATGTAAAAATTGGTTGCAAACTAATGACTGCCTCGAGCTGCTCTGTGACATCAAAATTGAATTTTCAGGAGAAGTTAATGAAGCTGTTAAACTATTTTCTCGCATGACACGGCAATTTAAATGGTTTTCATTTTGTAAAATTATCATTGGGGATTTTGTGATTGAATTCTTGGAAAAATACAGCAGCCAGTTGGTTACTCTATCCTTTCTTGACTGCGAAGTAGTTGAGGGCAAATCTCAATCCAAATTTAAAGGTACAAAGCTACGTTGTGAAAATTTGACGACACTGGAAGTGCAAAATTCTGATATCTGTTCTTTGTTTGCTTCTCTTCCTAATGTTACGGAATTAAAATTGCACATGAGTTTTGGTCTGTCAGATGATGTCATATCCGAACTCACTAAATGTTTATTTAAACTAGAAAGATTATTATTAAAAAACACTGTATCCATAAACTATGTATTCAAGAGATTATTATTAGCTGGACAAGAAAATCCCTCAGTCAAAGTTTTCCCTTTTTCAAGTATAAAATTATTAATTGAAAAAAACAGTACCACATTAAGACATGTCGATTTCACATCCTTAAGGTTTTCACCACAGACTCAGTTAAGTATTTCTGAAATCGAGGGCCTAAAGCTAAGCAGTGTGCTGTTTCCTCGGAACTTGCCTTCAAGCTACGTACACAAGAGTTCTGTGAAATGCAGTTTTCATTGATACATCTTGATTTATCCTTTTTGTTACATGACACAGATGATACGGTCTGTGCTATCTGTAACTGTCTGCCTAATCTTCAAGAGTTGATCATAAGAAAAAACCCCAAAATTAACCGATGCATTTATAAAATATTCCAGTTGCAGAAGCTTGTAAAATTAGATGTCTATTACAGTGTGAACATTTCCGGGTTCAGTTATCAAGTAGCTGTGGCAAACCTGAAGACATTTAAACTGAAACATTTGAATTTGCACTTCACAAAAATAAGCGATGATAGTCTTTTTAATTTACTTAAAAACAATAAAAATATTCGTTATTTAGATGCTTCTGACATTCGTGTTTCCGATGAAACTTTTAACATGATTTGTCAAAATTTAATACATTTGGAATATTTGATTCTTGAATCATGCCCAACAATATCTGATTCTGGACTGACTGGGGAATTTGAAGATTATTCTGATTCCATAACTCCAACACCATTGTCTAATCTAAAATATCTCACAGAATTAAATTTAACTCAAAATAATTTAATAACCAATCAAGGGTGTATTAAAGCTATTCGGCTTAGAAAATTGGCTAATTTGTCTTTGATTGCATGTCGTGGTTTGATTTTAAATAACGATTTCGAAATGGAATTGAAAAAGCAAAACCCAAGTCTACGAAATTTTAAAACAGGTAATTAAAGAAAAAAATTTTGTGAGGATGATTTAATACTTTTACTTCAAGGTTTGTTTAGATTTGAAATTTCGTAAAATTTTGCTTTTGTCACGGGAGCTTACAAAATGAACACAATTGTTAAATCACCTTTTCACATTTTTCACTCTAGAACAATTTTTTACTCGACATTTTTCGTAATTTTTTTACAGCGTTAATGTCAATTCTACATTTCTTTTAATAAATTTTTTAAAGTAACTATTTTACAAAATATATTATTTGAAATTGATTTTTGTAAAATAAATTTTAGCATATTGAATATTTACCCTTGTCAAGAAAGAAGTTCATAAATCCAAAGTTTTATGCTCCTGAAGATATTGAAGACAAATTCTTGTCATCGGAAATCTTGAAATTATAAAGACCTTACATTATATTAGAAAACATTGAGAAACGAAAAATGCTATCATTATCTTATGCAAAAGAACTACAGCATTTGGCGATCTCTCGTTAAGCTTTATTACATATATCAATACTGTATCATGAAAAATAAAAGACAAGTGAAAATGCAACTTAAAAAATTCATCGTTGGATGATAAACCATTGAACAAATGATTGACTAGAAACTTTATAGTCCAGTTTTATTTAGCTGACTCTAGAAATATCTTTTTCTTTAAGTATTGTTTTTAAATTCATCGAGAGGATAATTTTATTGATAAAATTGCAAATCTTGACGGGAAAAAATTTTGAATTCTACTACGATGGAGCTATTAAATTCATCTCTTGACCACATAGAAAAAAACAAAATTAAGGTAGAAAAGACTAATTTAAAAGTTTTTCCTAGAAATGTATTTTTAGGAATTAGTCATAAGTTTGTATTTTTTAAGGAGCATGTTCAACTAGAGGACATAAATACCGATTTTTAAGCTTAAGCCTTGTTTTGTATTGTGTATGTATATTTCATACATTGAATTAAGAATTATGAGTTTACAGAAGAATGTGCATTTCATACTTTACATACAGTGAGCCACAAAATTGAGTATACACCTTAGAAGATTAGAGACTTTTTGCAATTACAAATTAAACATTGCTTTAAGATGATGAAAATTTTTACCTTATATACTTTAGTCTATGCTTTACCGTACTATACTAATAAAATTTTTACGTTTATTTATTTTTTATGAAAAAAAATAAAAGATCTGAGACGAGAGGAAAAACAACACCCCAAAAATAAGTATACACCTTTATTAATTTCCTTTTAACATACAAATTTTTTGTTGCATAACCTTTTGCTTGAATTACAGCTTGTAATCTTCTGGGCATAGATTCTACCAGTGTTTTAATGGTTTCAACAGAAATTTTAGCCCATTTTTCTCTCAGAACCTTCTTGAGAACTTCCTTGCTTGTGATTTCGTGCTCATGTACAGCTTTCTCTAATTGCTACCACAAATTTTCTACGACGTTTAGGTCTGGAGACTGGGCTGGAGTGTGTAATTGCTCCCTGCAGTGGTACAGCAAGTATAACTGCACAATCTTCGCTGTATGCTTGGGGTCAGGAATATGAAGCCTGACCCAAGCCCCAACTTATTGGCATTTTTTTCCAAGTTATCCTTTAAAATCCCCAAATATACATGTTTGTCCATAATACTATCAATAAAAGCAAGCTCTCCAACTCCTCCAGCCGACATACAACCCCAAACGAAGACAGATCCACCCCCGAAGTTGACTGTCTTAATGGTGTTTTTAGGTGCCAGTGCTTTCCCAGCTTCTCTCCATATTTTAAATCGTCCATCGCTTCCGTAAAGATTAAACTTACTTTCATCAGAAAATATTACAGTATTCCAGAAAGAAATAGGCTTTAAACGATGTTCTTCGGCGAAAATCATTCTATTTTGTCTATTCACATACTTGATGAGTGGCTTTCGTATTGGTGTACGGCCATGAAACCCATATTGGTGAAGGGTACGTCGAATTGTTTCATCCTAGATCTTTTCCCCGATTGTAGAGGACATCGATAAAGCTAGTTTAGAGGCACTCATCCTCGGATCTTTCTTTACTGAGTGAATGATCTTCCTCTTCGCTGTAGTACTCAGTATTTCTTTACGTCCTCTTCCAGGAATATTGGCCACAGATCCAGTTTTTTTATACTTCTGTAGAATTTTTTGGACACAACCATGAGTTACACCAATCAACGAAGCGATTCCTCGAAGAGATTTTCCCTCTTTCGACCATTTTACAACCAATAAACGTTCAGATTCTGTAGTTTCTCTACAAGAGCTCATTTTACGATTTTTAATGAGAAAAAATACTATTTAAAAGCATTGAAGTGCAATAGCACGTGTTATAAGCAGCAGCTACTCCTGAAACTCTTTAAAGAAAATTTGAAACTAAAAAAAGTGGTGGCAAAATTAACAAATATAAGAAGTGTATACTCAATTTTGTGGCATGGTTTTCTATCTTTTCTTCGAAGCGCTTAACTTTTTTCGTAATAAATAAGTTAACTATAGAATTGTGTTATTATAGGATGGTAAAGCAGAGGTTAAAGTATCTAGGATAAAAAAATTATCTATTTTAAATCAATATTTAATTTGTAATTGGAAGAAGTCTAAAAGTTTTAGAGGTGTTTTGTGGCTCACTGTAAGTTGTATTTTAGATTAGTTTTATTTGTGAAATAAAAAAAAGCTACAATAATAAGTGTGTCATTCTATTTTTATATAACATACCAAAATTTTTATTACATAACGATATTTTTAATGTTCACTACAATTATTTTATTCCTTAAAAATTTGAGATATGTATGCAGATATTTTCCGAAAATATACTTTTAATACGTTTTATGAATTGCAGAGGCTTGATTAATTGCAAAATATTTTATTTATGAAGTTATTAACTTGAATTGTAAATAATCCTCCCTCGTTTCGATATTATATACTTCTCTTTTCTTAGCTCGAAACCTCTACCTCTCTCTCCTGCTAATATGAGACCAAACGCCATCGTTCCCTCTTTCTGCAGTTTCCTCACCATCTTCAACACAAACTGTTGATCTTGCGTACTTCTCGTAGTTTATACTATACATATATACATATATTTAAGCCTTCTTTACCCGTCTGCTATACATCTTCTTTCACTTCCCATCGTGTACATTCTTTGCGTTCATGGCAACCTTGGGTTCAAGGTCAAACCTTCGTGGTATGTGTGTCATGAGTTCGAGACTAGTTCTGCTGTGGACCCGATGCACAATAAATTTGTCGAGGCTCCAGTCCTCCAATTGGTGAGTGAGTGAGAGAATATTAACGTCGCACTGATTAGCAACACGAGGGCTTTTGGCGACGGTCAGCGTAATTTTGAACCATGGTCAAGTGACGCGGACGACACCTGAGCTGGCACCCCCCTCTCCTAACTACCACACCAACGGGAGGACGTTTGAGCTCTCGACAGATTTAACGTGCATCGCTTCCCTACACGGCGGATCTTTAGTAGTACTAGGATCGAACTCATGACACGCTAGCCATGATCCGATGCCTAGACCATTCGGCCACCGCGGCCTCCTCCAATTGGCGGGGTGTGGAGAAAGTCGAGGTGCCAGCTCAGGTGTCGTCCGCGTTACTTGACCATAGTTCAAAAATAAGAGGTTCGTGGCGAAAAAAGCTCGTGTTGCTATAAAACACTCACTCTTGTACATTCTTATGGTTGCACTGTCGTTATAAACTGACTCACGCTTATTTATTCCGTGATTTACCTCTCTACGAACTTAAACCCAGCCATTTCTTCCTAAACTCGTTATACGACCTCCTATTAGTGAGGCCTAGTGGTCAAAGTAGCGCACTCGTGCCGTGAGTACTTCGAGTCTTGTACCGTTGAACGCCTGCCGTACCGAGGGGGTTGATGAACGCAAGAACGTCGAGCCCCAAATGCCTTACTTTGGCGCGATGTGGACGTTAGGAGAGGGTTACTAGCTGAGTTGTCTAGCTTGACCATGGTTAAAAATGCTGTTGAGGCCCATCGTCAAAAAGCCCTAGTGTAGCTAAATAGTTCGACGTAAATATTCACTCACTCATGCATCTAATATTCTGTTTTCAACAATCAGTTTCTCTATCTAAATAGTGTATTATGAATTTGGTTTCCATTGTCTATAATATGGTATAAATAAAATCAAGCATAAAGAATTTCTTAATGAGTAATTACTCACTTTATTTCGCTACATGCAAAACAGTTGAATATATTTGGGGTTATTTTCGAGGCCGCGCTCTCCTAGTGGTCATTCTCAACAGATCACGACTGGTGTGTGCTGAATAATTTGTGAAACTTTTTATATCTAACAAGGAGAGTGCATGGTCTTGGAGTCATGGATTTAGTTCAAATTTTGTACGATGGTAGATTTAGTTTCCCTATTTATGAAGGTAATGGTTAGAAGGGATACCACTCAAAATTTTTTAGATATTTGCAATTGAAGATACACTTCACTCGTTAAATTCAGTTCTATAGTAAATGTTTACACGTAGTGGAGCCTAGCGTAGCAGCAACGGCTTGCTGTTCCTTGCCGTTAGGAGCCAGGTTCGATTTCATGGAGTGTGAATAAATTTTTTAGAATTTTATGTGTCTAATTTACATATAAAGATACATAATAGAATTTAAATAAATTGAAAATAATGTCTTTAATGAGACTAGAATTCTTATGAGTTTTATTTTTGTCATTATCATTCGTATAAGTGCAGAATATTATTTATTAGAGAACAATAAAAGTATTTCGCAAGAACAGGAGAAAAGAAGTTTAGCTGCTGGTTAATCGTGCCTGGAAACTGTAAATTCGGAAAAAACAACAACAAATAAAGGAACTAGTTTGTTATCCTGAGTCTACGCTGCTTGGCGCGATAAAGAATCCCGCCAAGCAGCGCATGTCTTTGGAATGGAATCCAAGATGATTGCTTACCATTAAGCCGCCAGGAAAGTAATTTTAAAAAACTTTTGAAACACAGTAAAATATCTATTTCGAAAGAAGAATGTAGGAAGAGATTGAGAATAACCAAGATTAATAAAAAACTGAATATCAATATAATCTAAAAAAATATTTACTAATAGTAATATTATGCAATAAATAATCTTATAATATAATTTTATAGCAATTATTTATATACTATTAATATAATTTAATAAAGTAATAATTATCTATTCAAAAAGTATGATTTAACAAAAATTATTTTATATAATAATCATATAATATAATTTAATAGTAATTATAAAGAGTAACCACATCGTATTGTAATAAGAAGCGTACACAAGAATACTCAATTAACATTATAAATAACAAAAAAAAATAATTATGAATAAACATCATAATAAATAAATGACATAATACTTATTTATAATTGTTATTTATTTATAACATAATAATTATAAGAAATATAATTAAAAAACAATTACAAATAACAAATATAAAATGATCACAAAAATAATTGTATTTTTATATTTTTTCCAAAAAAAAATTACAGAATGTTTATTAAAAATCCCAATAAATATCAAATAAAAAGTACTGCAAACGTGCAATGCTCCAAAAACTACAAGTACCTTCAACGAATTTCATCGAACAAGAAACGTTAAAAAAAAAACATTTTTAAAAAGTAAAATAAATTGAAAATAGATGATATATATTTATAGCAATAATTAAAAATACAACGCTCCATTCTTTGAAAAATAAAATATCCTAGTACTCACTTAATATATTAGAAATATCCCTATTCGAAAATAGCACAAAATAAAACTGAAGACTGTTTTATTTTGCAAGATAGAACAAATATAGTAAAAATTGGTTAAATTGTTAAGGAAATCGAATTAAAATCGTCCAAAACTAATAGAGTTACCACGAGAAAAAGCCAATAAAAATTATTTCTAATATACATTACCTCTATAGCAACCACATTGCCAGATGTTAAAAATATCAAGGTAACCATATTGTATTGTTATCGCCCATCTTGACGAACATAAACAACAACTTAGTGCGTAGACCCAGGATATCAAACTAGCACGCAAATAAAACACTTATCAGATTAACAGAATTAGTGAAATATGACTAGCTTCCTACCCCTCATTGTCCGTACAATATGGAAGTTTGTCATAAAAGGAAATGAAACCAAACTTTGAAAATCATCTCGCGCATTGAATTAGTGCAGTATTGTTGCTTTGAATTCAACGAGTAAATTGCTTCTTCGATTGCAAATTTATAAAGAATTATTGAGTAGTATGTTCTATAACCATATATCTTCATTCTATTGGGAAACTAATTATACCATCCTAAAAAATTTGAACTAAACCAAGACTCCAATACCTTGAACTCTGCTTGTAAGTAGCGTCTGTAATAGTAAATATATTCAGATATATATTTACGTCCCGTGTCACAGTGTTTGTATGCAAAGAAATCCGAAACTAATCAAGCAATTTTAATATACACTGGTGTTCAAAAGTTAAGCATAAATCGTAAAATGCGAAAAACATGGAGTAAATATTCGTAAAATTATTCCAAATTTCTTGCAGATATTAATTGGATGAAGAAGAAAAATTGGGTTTATGCAAAACTTTTCAGTCGACTACGTCTTGCGTGAAACACCGGCGCATGTAGGAACGCGGAGAAACCAATTCACGCAGCATAGGCAGTTCGGGAAAGTTTCGTGCAACTGCTTGCGAAGGAACGTTGTTAACCCTCAAACAAGGTGAATGATGGCACAAAGACGCCGATTGGACATGTTTACGAAAGAAAGAATCTTTGGAATCCTCACGATCACAACCCGAAGTGTCTCGAATTCTGAATGTGGACCAGTCTGTGATCTCAAGACTGTGGCAGATGTTACCAGACAACCAGTATCAGGTCGACCAAGAATCACAACCCCTCGCCAAGACCGATATCTGGTAATAAGTGCGCGACGTCAGAGGAGCAAAACTGCCGGAGCACTGATTTCGGCACTCACAGTCGCCACAGGAATACGAATTTTGAGACAAACTGTTTACAGGAGACTCAATCATGCTGGCCTGTATGCCAGAAGACCAGCAGTTTGCATTCCCCTTACGTCTGCGCATAAACGCGCTCGTTTGAACTGGAGATTGAAACATCAACATTGGAGTGTGGGAGAGTGGGCCAATGTGATGTTCAGTGACGAATCCCGGTTTAGTCTGATTCTCGGCGGGTAATGATATGGAGAGAACGTGGAACTCGTTTTTAACCAAGAAACATAACGGAAAGACATCATTTTCCATCAAGGGGAGTAATGGTATGGGCAGGCATCATGATGGATGGCCACACATACCTCCATTTCCTTGACACGGGTTCTGTGACTGCTCAAATATACAGAGACGAAGTTCTTGAGCCTTATGTTCGCTTGTTTCGAGGTGCTGTCGGTTCTGACTTCATATTCATGGATGATAATGGGCCATGCCACCAAGCGGTGCTGATTGATGACTTCCTAGAAACGGAAAACATCCAGCGCATGTCGTGGCCTGCGAACTCCCCTGATTTAAATCCTATCGAGCATGTATGGGATATGCTCGGGAGACAAATTGCAGCTCTTTCGCACTCACAAAGCTCCGTTACAGAACTGAAGAGAGCTCTCCAAGAAGCGTGGTACCGTTTCAGCCTACAACTCATTCATCATCTCATAGCAAGTATGGTAAATCGCTGTGCAGCGTGCCTGGCTGTCAGAGAGAGGTGACCACAAGCCTTATTAAACTGCAACATAAGTATCTTATTTAATGTTTTCTTTCATTTTTTTCTTTAAAGTGTGAATCCTTGCTATGCTCAATTTTCTTTCAAACTGCTACTTTGGATAATAAAATTAATTATTATTATTCTTTTGATTTGCTTCCTTATTTTATAACCATTTTACACTCGCATATCACGTTTCCCGCCGTTCAGATTTACAGTTCCTTCTTTATTCACATAATGATCAATTATGTTTAACTTTTGGACGCCAGTGTAATTTTGAATATTGTGTGAACGAGAATCTAGATTCGGATTTCAGAATCTCCCGTAACTTTGCTAGATATTGGCAGAATGACATTGTGTTCGAGTCCGGCGTCTGGACTTTCATTTTCTATAGTAATTAAACTTTCAGGCTCAGCCTTGAGAAAAGACAATTGCAATAGGAAATTGCATTGGCAATTGAATTTCAGGCATCGTTGTCCTTTGTTAGATGTTGGACAAATTGCACTTTTCGCATTCAAGCTGCCATCATAAGACACCAGATGCAATGTGAACCATTGAAAAGAAAAGTGGATTTGCTACGGAATTGCAAAAGGAGTTCAGTCATAATCAGATGTGTGTGTGTGTGTACCATTACCCATAAACATTCACTCGATGCATTTCGTAGAACTTTGCAAGATTTAAGCGGCAACGAAGAAATATTCATTGGCACTGTCCTTTTACTGTCTGGTGATTTCCGACAGACATTGTCAGTCATTACTCAAACTACTTTTGCATACGAAATTAACGCAGGTTTAAAACAACCATTTTAATGGCGAGACTCTTCAAAACACTTCGATGACCATAATCAAGAGAAAGTTCATCAATCGGAGAAAATATTATCTAACAGCTGAATATTGTAAACGGTGAAGTAGAACTGAATTCCAATACATAATGTATCAAATAATCAGACAATTTCTGTATTGTTCCTCAGACACAAAAAAGGAATTGTAGGATATTATCTTCCCGGATATACTGTATAATTATTTAGATAATGATTTGCTTTGTAGTCCTGTTACTTAATCAGAAAAATAGTTGATATTGACGAAATAAACTTCCAGATATCGAGTGTTCGCCTGGTGATCCAGTGCCTTTTAAATTAATTGACACTATTGTTGGGGAAACAAAACCATAAATTTTCCCACTGAGTTTTTGAATTCTCTGGATATATCAGGAATGTCACCACACAATCTTCAGTTGAAGATTGGTACACTGTTTATTCTGCTGCGTAACTTAAATCCACCTAGCTTATGCAACGGTAGGCTCCATCAAAAGAATTACTGGAAAACTTCTTGAAACAAACATTTCGACTGTAACGTTTAAAGGTGAAATCGTCCTGTTGCCACGTATTCCACTGATATCGTCAGAATCCCCAATACCATTCAAAAGGCTTCAATTCCCCATACGTTTGGTTTTCGCGATCACCATAAATCTCAAACACAAGCAATGTCCATTTGATTCTTGGATTTAGTTGCCCATTCGAGAAATGGGAATTTTCTATATGTTGTATGCCACCGTGTGGGGAAACCGTCGAATCTATTTGAGTTAGCAAAAGATGCGTTACTGAAAAATGTGCTCTGATTAGCGATTCGTTATATTGAACTTCTTTGTTGTTACAGTTTAAAATGATAAAAATGGTGCTGAAAACTGATGAAAAGAAGCATTAGTCACCTCATTTATAAAATTAAATCTCCATATGTTCGTACTTAACAACTTCGTAGATGTTCTTTGATACATTATACTATACTCAAATAGGAGACAAATAAACTACAGAATTAAAAATGTTGTTTTAGGATTAATTTCAACTCTCGCAAACTGTAAACGAAGATTAATTTGACTGCATTGAATGGCTTAAAAAAAATTAAACCCACGTATTAAAACAAAGCCACAGCAACATATATATATATATAATATATATATAAGCTAGTATATATGTATATATATATATTAGTTGAACGTTAAATCTGTCGATGTTCAATGTTTTCCTTTGGTGTGGTAGTTAGGAGAGGGTGATGCCAGCTCAGGTGTCGTCTTCGTCACTTGACTGTGGTCCAAAATTACGGAGTCCATCGTTAACAGACTTAAGGCTATTTTCTAGCGTGACATTGACATAACTCTCAATCTCAGAAAACATTATGGGATATGTTCAATAAAGCAAAAAAAAAAAAAAGAAACGGACTAAGCTATTACAAATGATTAAAAAGTTATAATTCTTTATAACTTCTTTTCCCCATGATGTCAAAAATATTTCGACAAAATTTATTAATTTTTTTACTTTTGACATAGTGCATCCATCGCGTTTCCTCCCCCCCCCCCTCTATATCATTTGAATTCTCAAATAATATTTTATATTTTCTTTCTCGAGTCAGTGAAAATTAACGCCACATTTTTTTAGTCACTCGGGGGCTTTTCGTGAAAGACGTCAAAATTTGGAACCATGGTCAAGTGACGAGGACGACACCTGCGCTGGCATCCCCCTCTCCCAACTACAAACTACAATACCACAGCAACGGAAGGACGTTTGAGCGCTTGTTACGGATTGAACATTCATCGCTAACCCACTCGGCGGGTCTTCAGCAGTACTAAGCTGCAACTGATGACCCGCTGACCACTAGTCCGTTACCATCACTACAAGGCTACCTTCTAAAAAAGAATGCAATTACACTTTGTTCTCTCTTGATCTTCACTGAATGCTTTTGACTTCTCAATCCTTTAAAAGTAACTTCATTCGGAAACGATCTGAATTCAGAAAACTCTTTTGTTTATGAAACGCGACTTTTAGGATCGGTCATTTTCGAAACTACGAGGCCTTGTGTGTGGGTTGGTTTGATAGATACAAATAGAGAGTTTGCTACTTTCAGAAGTTTCATTTGAATAATTCTTGGAAGTTCTTTTACAATGGCCAGAGACTTCTCATCATTATCTACAGAGGTATAAACTTTTACTCATAATTATAGAGGAAATAGTTTTAATCCTTTTTTTTTATTTACAACTAAAAAATGGATATAACAGTATTTCAAAACTTTTTTTCCTTGGATTTAAATGTAGTACACTGTAATTTCCATAAGAAAAGGGAGTTGATAAATTAAGACCCGTGCGTAAAGTTCCCTATCAATTGTAAAAGAGAGAAGCAACAAAAAAAAAGTACTAGCGCCCTTAAAATACTTCCCTTATCTGGGGAATTTTTCAGGTTTTTTCAGAAAATTTTAATGTGAAGTATTAATAATATCATAATTCGCAAAACGCCCAATGTATTGCGAAAGACATTTGTTGATATGTAAATCATATGATTATTATTGCAATAGATAAAAATCATATGTAGTTTCCAAATATGTAGAAATTTATTTGTATATATATAGTTTTTTTTTCTTTCATTAAGATTGTTATGGAAATGTTTAATGCAGAAGTCATAATTTGAAAATGTTAAACAGTATTCACAATTTTCATGCAGTAAAATGTTATACATAATATACTGTTAAGTAAATTTGACTTAAGTGTAGTTTTGAGAAGGCCCCTCGGACTTGGCGACGTTTACCTAGATGCTAGAATGAATTCGGCTTTTCATAACTTCGGCTGTGCTTAATTACTCTCGGATCACCTATCTATTCATATAGGTTGTTTGGCGACTGATGCTGGTCGCCAAAAAATCGCCTTTGATACGAGGCTCCCTATTATATATTTTAGCCGTCTCACTTCGCTATCGGTACTCTTTTACCTTTTCAAGAAAGTTGGCACTAACGCATTGCAATTATCCTGATTGTAATGTATTATTGGTAGAAATCTGTGGAATCATTAACAATAAATACTACCTACGAGGTATCATTTTAAGTGTTGATTTTTAACAGTTACATTTTACAAATGTGTATTTTAAAATAATACTCTTGCGTACTTTAAATTATACCTTAAAAAATGTGTCGTTTTTTCTAAATTCATATTTGCCACTTTAACTCTTTTATGATTGACGTCATACTTATTCTTGTAATTGTAGCATCTATTATCAAAAATGTGTTAAAATGCATTTAGCATGTAACTTTCCGATAACATTTCTTAAAGTTGGCCCATATTTAAAAACCACAGTTGATTGGATAGAAAACACAAGTTCAAGTTCAGCGTAACTTTAACTTATTGATTTAACCTTTATTCTTTTTTTTTTTTTGAGAAAGAAAAAAATGTAATAACCCTGTAATTTGTTAATTTTTTCAAAAATTTGGATTTGAAATCGAAAAGAATTTAATTGCACTGAGAAATATAGGAGTAAAAATTTATTCTTATACAGTCTGTCAAAAAAGTATTGGGACTCTCTACCAGTCCATAGATTTTTATCGTAATGTTTTACTTAAACATACAAATGATACCAAAAAAAGTATATTATTTTGGTAATAAAAATAATAATAATTTGAACAAAACTCTTACACATCAATAAAATTATAGTTAAAATTTAAAATAAATTTAATAGAGTTAAAAAAACGTGCTAAAAAAAAAGTAGTGGCACACTTCCCAATAAATTAAGAAAAACAATTCAAACTTAGAAATTAATATCTTGTTTCGTCGCCCTTGCTTTTGATGACCTCTCGAGGTTTATTTGGCATGGATTGGATCAATTTTTTACAAAATGATCTATTTATTTGAGTCCACTCTTCAACCAAATATTTTCTTAAATCCAGCTTGTTAGAAATTTGGCGCTCATATAGTTTTTGCTGCAAATAATCCCACACATATTTAATGGGATTAAAGTCTGGACTTTGTGCAGGAGTCTTATTAACACTAGGACAGTGGTAGAGGACCCATAACTTGCAAATATCTGCAGTATGTTTCGGATCATTATCTTGGTACAATTTAAAATGTCCTGAGAGTCTTAGCTTGCTCGCACTTTGCTTTAAATTTCTCTTGAGTATGTCAAGATAGACAAATTTATTCATTATACCACCAATAAAATGTAAGTTCCCGACACCAGAGCTTTCCATGCAGCCCCAGACAATTTGGTTACCCACTCCATATTTGACAGTAGGCCGTAAATTTTTGACATGCATTGCTGTAATTGATTTCCGCCTACCATCCACTCTGAAAATATTATATTTACTTTCATCAACAAAAATTTCATTTTCCCAATATTCCGTTGGCAGCCTTGCATACATTTTTCATATGCCAACCTAGCTTGTCTATATGTTTTGCTGATGTAGTGCTTTCTTTGAGGTATTCTGTCATGATATGTTTTCTTAAAACATTTTTTGACAGTTTCAGGACTTATTTATTTTCCAAACCTACTTTTAAATTGAAAAGTCTTTTTTACTGAACTAGTTCTTGGATTAATGTATACTTGCCTCACAATCCACCTCTCCTCACGTTCATTAAATATCCTTGGGCGCCCTGATCTTAGCTTGTTTTAAAAACTATGTTTTCTTGAATCTGTCAATGATGTTAAAAACAGTAGACTTGCTCAATTTCAAGATTTTTCTTATACAGCAAACTGATTTCTCCTTTTTCCAATGATTTATTACGAGATTTCGCACACCAAGCAATATATCTTTGTTTCTCGCCATTTTTCTATAAATAATCTTATCTATTGAAACGTTTATGTTTAAACTTCTAGTCCAAAAAAGTGGAGTGAAATTAAATTCTATTGATGCGCTGTATATTAGTTAAATTTCTCATTTCAAAAGAGTCCCAATACTTTTTTTACTCCAGTGTTCCTTTGAATTATGTTCAAAAAGCTAGATCAAATTATAATTCTAGAATACTAACAAAAATTTCCTTATAAAATGTACACCAAACGTTAAAATATTTCTTAATTCATTTTTTGTATTTAATGTGATAAATATTTTTACAAATGACTTTAAATTATGCATACCAAGTGTGTGTCCCAATAATTTTTTGAGTGACTTTATAATCTCTGTATACTTTTTTTTTACCAAATTATATCGCCAGAGTACAATTTAAATGCTGGTACAAAAATTAGAAATGCACCTTTTTCATATCTTATTCCACGTTCCAAAAAATCAAAATAAGAATTTTCCTTTGTACTAATACCATTGAAGCAATATTATTTCATAAATTTTTCGTGGAAGATATAGTCAAATAATTTAAAATTATCGAATATATATATATATATATATAGTTATAAACCTAACTATATATAGATATATATATATACATAAACCTAAGTATAACTAGTCAGCACAGAAAAGAATATTAGCCACAGCAATACAATAACAAACTCTTAATATTAGAACAAAGATCGTAGAATTAAATGTTCTTTGGCCGGCCAAACTTCACCTGTAATTTATAAATACACTGGGACATAGGGAAAAGAAAAAACATTTCACAGATATGTAATTATTCCTAAATAAAATACACTAATATATAAAACAACGATAGAATTTAACCCTTTAAAGTGTTCCAAACGTCTTTTTCTGCCATCCTGAGATGCTTCAAAAACGCACCACACGTTTTTTCCCGTAAGACCGGGGACTCACCAAAAATGCACCAAACGTGTTTTTTCCTCCTCAAGTAACAGCTTCGAAAGTGTTAGAGACGTCTTTTTCCGAAATCCTTTCCCCCTTTAAATGCTTAACATCTTGAAGGATAATTAGGGAGGGTTGGGGTGACACAAAGGACTCTGACAGGAAGTTTTATGGCTTGCCCCGTTCTTCCCCTGCAGCAATCGTAAAAAACTGGGAAGAATTTAAAACCTCCAGAGCGTACGGACTATCAGTTAAAGTTTGTAAGTAAACTTGACTTGAATTTTTTTTGGGTTTGAAATAAATAAATTCTTTGATGTAGTTTTCACGATCTAAGCATTTTTATAAATTTTTCATTTAAATCATTTTTTAAGTTCCATCACATAAGTAATATAGATGATATACTCACTTTTGATTTAATATTAATTTGAAATTCAACGAATTGGGAAGAAAAAGGGTAGCTTGATAAAATCACATTTTTTTCTTTACCTTAAAATTCTCAAGTAGCATTAAGTTTTTTTATAATGTATCTCTAAAAATATCTATGATATATCTATATTTAAATTCAAAGTATATATCAAAATAATGAGGATGATTTACAGTTTCGTTTTTCTTATTTTAAATTAATACTTCTAAGTTTTTTTTAAAGGAATTATTTCGTTTGTGTCAAAAATTTATAAAAAAAAAAGTTTCAAAATTTAAAACCTGTTAAACTTTTAAAATTCTAAACATGAAAAATTTTTAAGTTTCTGTACAACAGAACTTGCAAAAATTTTGTACGCATTGATAAAAATAACAGCAAAAAAAAACCTATTTAAATCCTTTAGTTTTTCATAATATCAAAGCCAGGTGTTCAGAGTATCTTACATACAATTCCCAGTTTTGTATTGTTTAGATAACGAATTATAATAGAATTTTTAATGTCTGAACTTCAGTTTCCTTCAAAGAGAATGGGAACAACAAGCTCAAATTTTTAAGCTTGAATCTTCGGGCAAAGAGAAATGAAAAGCACCTGGACAAATTTACAGTTGACATTTGCGTCAGTAAATAAATATAAAGATCCATTTTAAATTCAAGTTAAAAAACAATCTATTTATGCAAAATCTCTTATAATTTAGATTCTATTATAGAGGTTGGCTGAAGAACAAGTAATTAAAATTTTGACATTTTTTGTAATCTTAACCATACAAAACCAGGAATTTTATATTAGCTGCACTGAAATTCTGCATTTGAATTTCGAAAAATATATTTATGTAGGTATCTCGCGTACGCAGTTGAAAAATATTTACCATAAATACTAATAATTCTTTGAATATTTAAAATTGAATTTTTTATATATTCCACTTCTAATATTTTTTCATTTATTCCGTAAATTTCATACAATTTGGTTGAGTGAGTGAGTGAATATTAACGTCGCTCTGTTCAGCTACACTCGAGAACTTTTGGCGACGAACCTCGTCATTTTGAAAAATGGTCAAGTGACGAGATGACACCTGTGCTAGCACCTCTCTCCTTCTCCTAACTACCACACCACACCACAGAGGGACGTTTCAGCTCTTAACAGATTTAACGTGCATCGTTCCCCTACACGGCGGGTCTTCAGTGGTAATGGGCTCGAACTCATGATACGCCAGCCACGAGTCCGTTACCTAGAAAAGGTTTACCTGTTTCATTAAAAGATTCTAAAGTGAAGAAAGTGGAAATTATTGCCTTCCAAAAGGGAAAAATGTGTGTTTTGAAGTACAAGGATAAAAAACCCCTGCATATGATTAGCATTTTTCATAACGCTGATATGATGGAAGTGAAAGCTAAGAAACGAGATTCTGTGAAAATGAAACCAAAAGCAGCGGAGTTTTATAATACCACCATGGGTGGTGTTGATAGATCATACCAGTGTCTATCCTACTATCCTGTTGCCCGAAATCAACAAAGGAAATACTACAAGAAGATTTTTCCACATTTGTTAAATCATATTGTGTGGAATTCCTTCACTATCTATAAAAAAAAAATGGCGGTATTTTAAATCATATTGGTTTTCGAATGAAACTGATTGAACGATTGATAGAAGAAGGAAGTAGTAATTCCGATTCTCGAAACTTTGTTACCTCTGAAATTTCTGAAAATGTAGTCCGTTTAATTGGAAGGCATAAATGGAAATATGTGCTTCATAATGGCTTCACATGTGGAAAGTGACTCTTCAAGAAAAACAAACCACCACGAAAATGTGTCGTATGCTACCTTAAGAAAAATGATAACGGAAAACGCATTCGAAGAGAAACACGTTTTGAATGTAAAGACTGTAATGTTGGACTGTGTGCAGCGCCGTGTTTCGAAAAATATCACACTGGGACAGTGCTATAAACGACGTATATCAATCAATCAATGACGTATCTATCAATGTATACAAAATCTTTTTTCTTAAAATTAACGGTTTAAAAATGTTTTGAACAAATATATTTGTTTTTGCCCTCTATATGCATATGTACACTTCTAGCTTCAGTAATGTACAATTGTTTAGATAAACTTTTGGCTTTGTAAAAGGTATTTTGCTTTGACTAAACATTTTATAGCAAATTTTAATAATATTTTGTATACTTCTTTGATAATTTTTGCTATTTATACCTGTTTAAATTATTATTTATAAAAGTTTCTTTGCAATTGTTTGTAAATTGAACAAAACCTTTTCTTACACAATTATGTATATTTGAGGATGAATTCTGATTTATTTTATATTTAGTAAATACAAAAATTTTTGTAAATTGCTTTTTCTTTGCAAATTTATTTGTTTTAAAGCATGCATATTTATATAATGAAATTTCAAACAACCCAAATTATGTCGGGCTTTTCCTCCATTAAAGGCTTTTAGGATTTTAGAAATCATCTTGTAATTATTCATTATATATTTAATAAGGAAAAATATTTCCATACATAAATTTTTGGTCCCGTAAGTATATAATTGTTTTTAGCTACAGTTTGTAAAATTTATTGGAATTTGTTGTGGGGCCGGAGTTTTACAAATTATGATTGTTTTTGACTGCACTAAGTTATATATTTATATTTCATTCTTTTTACATTATGAGTAGAAGTCATAAACAGTAAAATAAATTTTTGTTTTATATTCAAATTATGCTATTATATTGATTCTGAAAATAATAAGTTAGTTTGACAAGCCATTATTTAACAATTTTAAAGCATTGAGCATTTTGGAAGTTTTTTAAAACTTTTATAAAATACTAAATAATTAAAAATATTTAATTATTCTAAATGATTTATATTTCTTAGATTATTGGAAACAAAAAGTATAGAATTTAAAATCTATTTCTTTGTTGGATTTTAATAATTATTTTTATAGCTAAACCTGGAAAAACACGAAATTTTTCAAATATTAACTTTAAGATTTTTTAAAAAACATAACTGGAGCTCCCAGTCCTAAATCCATATGAACTTTTATGGATCATATGTTTGGGAGTATTTACAAGATATTTCAAGATTAGAAAAAAAAGCGTTAGGGATTAGAAAACACATTTTCAAAATTAAAAGTCTGAAAAAAACACATTTATAAAATTTGGAAAGGCAAAAACAAAATTTAATAGTGTCTGTAAAGCTCTAATTTTTAATATGTTATTTTCCAACTTATGTTCTACATCCAAACACTACTTGAAATAATTATGACTGAAAATATCTTTTTTAATTCAAAATATTCTTTTACGCAATATTAATAACATTTGTTACTTTGATAGATTATTCGGTTTCATCTTAACCTAATATTTTCACAGGAGCTTTAAATACACAAAACATTTATACACACAAAATAATAGTGATATAAAGGTAATCCCGAAATCACCAAGTTTGTAAATAATGTCAATTTTTTTTTTCTAAATCGGGGTAGTTTAGCAAGTTTGGGTTTTTGTTGCATGACTTGAAAATACTATAGTAGTACTATAAAATATTTACTATAATGTAGTTTAGACATCAGGGAAATATTTAGTTCTTTCTACAACATTTGTATTCAGAACATTTACATTTTGAAGTCTAATTGTAACATCATCTGTGAAAGCTGGATTTTAGATTTATAAATTTCAGTCACGTATTCCTTCCCTTTCAAATGTTATTTCTCACAGAAGCCTGCTTACATTTTTGTCATGCCATTTCTCAACAGGAAAAAATTAATGAAAACGAAGTAAAAAGCTTTTAAATTATATAAATTATGTGTACAAATAAATATAGTGGTCTTTAAATCAATCTTAATTAAGTAAATGTGAGAGAACTCAAAAGCTTCAAAACATAGCAAACAGAAATGATTTTAGAAATTAAAATTTCAGTTAATACCCATTTCACAGGAAAAAGTGGCTTGTGTTCAAAAATTCTTGCAATATAGAATGAATTATGAGGATGATGAATTTATACTGTTAATATTTAAGAATAAAATAACAATTTGTAAGGTTCTAATCCTGGAATTAAGGATACATCTCTAAATGTTAAAATTGCTTATAAAATTTCTTATATTATTAATTGTCAGTTAATTTTACTTATGTAAAATGTTTTAAGTGTACTGTTTTTAAAAGACAAAATTAATCAGTAATGCACACACATCTTTGCAATGACTGAATTGAAAGATGTAGTTACGGATGACAATTTCCCATTTATAAATATATGCGAATATGCATTTAAAGGATGCAGAAAGATGAAAGAAACGGAAAGATGAAAATCAAATCTGAGTAGAAAATGGGAAGAAACGCTTTTGCATTTAACACATTTAAGAAAAATATATTTCCTTATTAAAATTATTGATTGAAAGTGTATTATGTGGTTCCGACACAAATGCTGAAGTGGTGAGAGTATTATTTTATTCTTAGTGCAAGTTATGATGAGATTTGATTTATGCCGAAAAAATTCATTCAACAGAAAAGTATAAATTTAAAGATTAAAATTTGCATAAATTAAAAGTATTAAAATCTCTTTAATGTTATTTTAAATTAAAAATATAATAAAATGCAGAAAGCCCAGTTTTATTGTACAAACTTCTTCATCGTATATATAACAGAGGTTCCCAAACTTTTTTGTCTCATAGACCCCTTGCCATGTTTTTCGGTTTCGGGTAGACCCCTGCCTACCTAATATTAATTTTTTGCAAATTTATCAACTTAAATGTCTTTTTGATAATTAGTGCTACTACTTTCAAAAAATTAAATTTTTAACTGTAATGAAGTATAGTTCTGCGTTTAAAACTTAAGAAGCGCACATATAATGAATTAAAGTTAAAACAAAATAACTGAACAAATGCTTTTAAAGAGAAGGATGAATCTGGTGTTTCAATTACAAATTTTCAATATTTAATACCAATCTTGTCAGGTTTAACCCTAACCTTCCTTTTTCGTAAGTGCCTACTTCTTTCTTTTCCTTTCTTTTTTTGTTTTGAGATTGGCAAACTCAGTGAAACTCCCTCTCACAAGGAAAAACACATTTAAAAACTTTCTTATGATATTCCATATTTTGTAACAAATATCAAGTATGTCTTTTTAAAGCCAAAACTACTGACATCCGTTTCTATAAGATCTTCATTAGGACCTATTCTAATAAGTTCCTATTGCAATATGACACTTTTTTTTTTCAAAGCGACTATTTGAAATCATTGTCTACTGCTGTATTACTAGAAACACAATCTCAAACTTAGTTTCAAAATCTGAGTAGGGGCATTTAAATGTTAAACGTAGGTTAAAATGTCCTGACAGACTGTGACAAATTTAAAAAATTCGTGACGTTCAATATTATACTTCTTTAGCTTAATTTTGGAAAAAAATGCTGAAATATTCCTTGTATTAATAAAATTTATGTTATCACCTAGTATGGTAGTCAACTTTTATGTTGTTAAACTAACCTCACTAAATTTAGTAAACGTCAAATTGGTAAAATCTGGTTCCCACTGGATCAAATTTTTTTAAAGATTAACGTCATGATCTGGTTTAATGAGAACCACGATCATAGACCCCCATTTACACCTCATGGGCCCCCAAATTATTTTTTAACTCGCGGGGAACTCTTGCAGGTCGTCATAGACCCCTGGGAGTGCATATAGATACCTTTGGGAATCATTGGTATATAATGATACCACATTTATTCTCATTTTGCTTTTTTTAAAAAATGATCACTTTTACTTTTTTACCTCATAATTTTTTTTTTAAAAAAAGAAAGAAAAAAAACAGGAAAATTTTTTGGTTTGCGTTTTCTTAGTCTGATATTCAACAATGATTACAGATTACTTCTGTCTTGATCAAATCGTAATACCAAAATCAATTTTTTTAAATTTTTTTTTTAGTTTTAAAAAGTAATAGGAGAAAAAATTAATTTTCTTTTGCTTATTAAAAATATTTTTCAACTTTTAACTCGCCATTTCTTTAAATCTTTATTTTTTATCCTTTATTTGCTTGTTACTATGATTCAACAAATTGGATGGTTTCTGTTCGCCGTGATGTGGATCCAGCGTTCATCACACAATTTTCTGCCAAGGCAACAGCTATGAATGAGAAATCTCCCCTTTTCCAACAACACAGAAACCGAAAAAGCAATAAAATCGTCCCCAACAAAAGCGCTTGTACACCTCCCGTATCTTAAAGGGGGGAAGGCATAAAACTGTGGTGCATTTTCGAAGCGGTTCGCAAAAGTACACAGGAACCGTTTCGCTACCGCCAGCTTTGAAAAAGTAGACCGCTTTTGAATGAGTTTCAATTAGAGCCTCAAACCACCCAGAGTGTTAATAGACTGTTATCTAGAGTAAAGAGTTAAAAATCTTTGTAATAAAAAAAACTGGAATATGATAAAACTCTTATCCCGTGAACACATCATGTTTATTTCCCCGCAAATACAAAGGGAAGCAATAGCAATATTTCATAAGAGTAAAATTAGTAAATTAAGGTAAAAGTCTCTCTCTATAAATATGTTTAAAAACCTTAAATACTGATACACTATTTTTTGGAATTAAAATGACCTCCCAACATACAGTGATATTAATATAAAGTATTATTTAATTTTATTAAACACATGTAACTGTATAATTAATTCAATATATTGAAATATTGTGGAATAAATCTTTTGCGATTGCAAAAACAGTTCTACTATGAAATATAGTTAAAAATGTTTTGAATATTACTTTAAAAAAATATTTCGTCTGTATTTGACAGAAATAAACATAAGCATTTTTCTACATTTCTAATTAAGATCTTTGAACAATATGTATTTTCTTTACCGTACAAATACAAAGTTTGTGGGTTCAAAAAAATATTTTTCATTTTATGCCTTATATTATTTTTCAGATTCTGATATACATATTCCAATTCCTTAAAGGTGGAGACAGATTAAAAGCTTCTCAAGTGTGCAAAAAGTGGTTACAAACTATTGACTGCCCTAAGCTGCTCTGTGACGTCCAAATTAAATTTTCAGGAGTTGATGAAGCTGTCAAGCTATTTTCTCACATGACACGGCAATTTCAATGGTTTTCATTTTGTGAAATTGTCATTGGAGATTCTGTGTTTGAATTCTTGGAGAAATACAGCAACCAGATCGTTACCCTATTCTTTATTGACTGCGTAGTAGGTGTTGGCAAATTGCAATCTAAATTTAAAGGTAAAAAGCTGCGTTGTGATAATTTGACCACACTACATGCGCTAAATACTGATATCTATTCTTTGTTTGCTTCTCTTTCTAATGTTACGGAATTAAAATTGCTCATGGGTTTTGATGTGTCAGATGATGCCATATCTGAACTAACTAATTGTTTATTTAAACTAGAAAAGTTAATATTAAAAAACACTGTAATATTCCTGGAGGATTCATGCAAGAGATTATTTGCTGGACAAGAAAATTCCTTGGCCAAAGTTTTCCCTTTCACAAGTATAAAATTATTAATGGAAAAAAACCGTACCACTTTAAGACATGTTGATTTCACATTTTTAAGGTTTTCACCACAGACTCTGTTAAGTATTTCTGAAATCGAGGGCTTGAAGCTAAGAAGTATGCTGTTTCCTCAGAACGTGCATTCAAGCTACATACACAAGTTTTGTGAAATGCAGTCTTCATTGATACATCTTGATTTATCCTTCTTGTTGCATGACACAGATCTTACAGTCTGTGCTGTCTGTAGCTATCTGCCTAATCTTCAAGAGTTGATCATAAAGGAGAACCCGGCGATTGACCGAAGCATCTCTAAAATATTCCAGTTGCAGAATCTTGTAAAATTAGATGTTTCTGGCAGTATGAACATTTCCGAGTTCAGTTATCAAGAGGCTGTGGCAAACCTGAAGACATTTAAACTGAAATGTCTGAATTTGCACTTTGCAAAAATAAGCGATGATAGTCTTTTTAATTTAGTTAAATGCAATAAAAATATTTGCTATTTAGATGCTTCTGGCATTCGTGTTTCCGATGAAACCTTAAACATGATTTGTCAAAATTTAACATATTTGGAAGGTTTGATACTTGAATCATGCCCAACAATATCCGATTCTGGACTGTCTGGCGAATTTGAAAATTATTCTGATTCTATAACTCCAACACCGTTGTCTAATCTAAGGTATCTCAAAGTACTAATGTTAAGCTCAAATTCCTTAATAACCAATCAAGGATGTATTAAAGCTATCCGGTTTCGAAAATTGACTCATTTGTCTTTGATTGCATGCCGTGCTTTGATTTTAAATATCTATTTCGAAATGAAATTGAAGAAGCAAAATCCATGCCTACAAAATTTTAAAGTAAGTAATTAAAGAAAAAAAATTTAGAATACAATTTAATACTTTTTACTTCAATGTTTGCTTGGATTTAAATTTCGTAAAACTTTGCTTTGCTTGTGTCATATGAGTTTACAAAATGAATTCAGTTGTTAAATCAGTGTCAAAATTTCCACTGTAGAACAATTTTTTACTCTACATGTTTCAAATCTTTTTACACAGTGGTTATTTAATAGTAAGAGTTTTTATATATTTTTTTTGATAAACTTTTTTAAAGCAACTATTTTACGAAATATATTATTTTAAATTAATTTTTGTAAGGTGAACTTCAGCATAATATTTACCCACGTCAAGAAGTTTCTATATCCAAAGTTTTATGCAAACTTCTCCTGAAGTTATTGAAGATCAAGTGTTGAAATCAGAAATTTTGAATTAATAAAGGCCTTGTATATTATAGTAGATAAAAGTTAACTCAAACTATTGAAGAAATGAAAAAACTACCATTGATTTATATAAAAGAACAACATCATACCACGTTCTTAAAACTTTATTAAAAATATCAATACTGTAACATAAAAAAGGACGACCAATTGAAAATGCAACTTAAAAAATCCTTCCTGGGATGAACCATCTAACTGCACTGAACTAACGATTGACTGGAAACTTTACAGTTCATTTTTTATTAGCTGAATTTGAAATATCTTTTTCTTTAAATATTGTTTTTACTTTTATCGAGTAAATAATTTTATTAATGAAATTGCAAATCTTGATGGGGAACGACTTGTATTCTGCTACCTTGAAACTATTAAATTCATTTATTGATCAAAAGGAAATTACCCCATTAAGGTAGAAAAGACTAAATTAAATGCTTCCCTGGAAATACATTTGTAGAAAAAGTTATCAGTTTGGATTTTTGTGGTGCTCAATTAGATTAAAACGTTATAATACCAATACCGATTTTTAAATTTAAGCCTAGTTTTGTATTGTGTATGCATTTCATACATTGAATTAAAATTTGAGTTCCCATAGAAGAATGCATTTCATACTTTATATTTGTTCTTTTTTAGAGTAGGTTTATTTGTGAAATAAAAAAAGCTACAACAATCAGCGTGTCATTGTATTTTTATATAACAAACCAAATTTTTTTTTTTTACGTAACGATATTTTTATTATTCATTACAATTATTTTACTCCTTAAAAAGTTCAGATACATATGCAGATATGTTTCGAAAAATTATTTTTAGTACGTTTTATGAATTGCAGAGGTTTGATTAATTGCAAAATCTTTTATATATGAAGTGATTACCTTGAATTGTGAAAAATTCACCCTCGTTTCGATATTACATATTTTTCTTTTCTTAGCTTGAAACCTTGCCTTTCTCTCTCTTTCTCCTGCTAATCTGAGGCCAAACTACTTTGTTCCCTCTTCCTGCAGTTTCCTTACCATCTTCGTCAACACAAACTTGATCTTGTATATTTTTCGTTGTTAACGTCGTACATTTTTCAGCCTCCTATTCCCGTCTGCTATACAGCTTCTTCCACTACCTATCGTGTGCATTCTTAATAGTCATGGTAACCTAGTATTCAAGGTCACACACTCGTGGCATGTGTGTTATGAGATTGAGCCTAGTTCTGCTGTGGATCTGACGTGTAGAAGGGCTGATGATTAAATTTGTCGAGACTAGAGTCCTCCTGTTGGTACGGTGTAGAAAGAGTGGGGCAACCTCAGGGGTCGTTCGAATTACTTGACCATGGTTCAAAATTATGAGGTTTGTCGCCAATAGAGCTCGTGAAGGCTTTCAGTGTGACGTTGCTATAACACGCTCTCACTCGTGTACATTCTTATGTTGCACTGTGGTTATAAACTCAAGCACGACTATTTATTCCGTAATTCACCTCTCTACGAGCTTAAACTCAGCCATTTCTTTCTAAACTTTATACTACCTCCTATATATCTATTATCTCTCTGCATTTCCCACACAGGCTAGCTTTTTCTAGACTCCACCCATTTTTCTAGTTCCAACGTATCAGTGCAGCCAATCAAGTGCCTACTCAGAGACCTCTAAGCCAATGGCTGTAAGGCTACTCACAGCAACGCAAGGACATTTTCCCGCCAATTCGGTTGTCTTCGAAGCAGCTCCTTTAGCCACGCCTCCTTGCCAAGTTCACCCCACCAATCAGGAGACACTCTCTCATCAAGGCCCTACAACCTAAGGCCACATTCAATCTTTTCGATATGGGATGGAGGAACGCTCCGCGTTCCATTTCCCAGTGACATTCAGCGTCGGTGCATATCTATTAGTGAGGCCGAGGTTGCCTAGTGGTCAAAGTAACGGACTCATACCTGAGCACTTGGAGCCGTGTACAGTTGAACACCCGCCGTATAGAGGGAACTGATGCACGTAAATACATCGAGGCCTAAATGTCTTACTTTGTTGCAGTGTGGAAGTTAGGAGAGGAATTACTAGCTCAGGTGTCGTATCTGTCACTTGACCGTAGTTAAAAAGCCTGAGGTCCGTCATCAAAAACTGCAGTATAGCTGAATAGTGCGACGTTAATATTCACTCACTCCCTTATTCTGTTAAGCGATTTTAAGGCGGTACTTAAAGTTTGAAATTTGAACTATGGTTACATTGGTTAAATTAATTGTATCATGCATCTTCAATCAGCACTTTCAATAGAACAGGCCAATAAAATTAAATTAATGCTGTGAAGAAGGCCGTACATTATGATAATAAAAGTCAATATATGACAATATTGGTTAAAATATTTGTGCTTAACATCCAATGCGAATTTTGATATGAATCTGAACAATAATATTATAAGAGAGAGAAAGAGATCATCTAAGTGAAGGCGGTGCATTACGAATAGAGGCCGAACAATGATTACTTTGGTTAAATTTGTCGAAAGTTCCGTCCAATCAGCACTTTCATTAGAATCGGAGCAATTAAATTTAAGAAAAGAAGGCGGTACTTTAAAAAAAAAACTAATCCACGATAATATTGATTAAAATAATAGGATATGCATCCAATCAAAGCTTTGTGCACAATTTTTCAGAAATAACATCATTAAATTCCTTAAAGAGGGATTTAATTTTATAACTTTTAATGTAAAGACCTAACTACGATTACATTGGCTAAATTAGTTACGGCTTACATCCAGTCACCTCTGCCATCAGAATCTGAGCAATAAAGAAGGCGGTGCTTTAAAAGGAAAGGATTAACTATTCCTAAATTGGTTAAATTTCTTGAGACTTTTATCTATAATCAGAGGTTACATTTGAATCTGAGCAATAAAATTTTACTACTGTTGTAAAGAAGGCGGTATTTAAAAAAAATGTAAGGGAATCTAGTGTTCCATTGCTTGAATTAAATGTCGATTTCGGTTGAAATTGTTGAATAGGGTACTGGTCCGCCAAATTTGAAAAATCGCCAATTTGGCGCTTTTTGTGGGTTGTGTTTTGAAGTAGCAACCCTACCGCAACGCCGGAGCGCAAAATTCAAGAGGGAGGAAGGGAAATCATTAAAAAATAGTATTTTAAAGCACGAAATTCATTTAAAAGGGGATTTTAAAGTTTTGAAACTGAAACTAAAGTTTTGAAAATGATCGGGTGAAATTTCTTCAGTTTTCTCAGAATATGTTCATTTGAAAAAACGTACTGCGCATGCGCAAAATTGCAATATCTTGAAGAAACTATTATAATTAAAGAAACGTATTGCGCATGCGCGAAATTGTGTCGATCCGAATTCTCTCACTGATGCAAAAATTGGGAGAGTTAACAGATTTGCAGAAAACACTTGGGGGATAAGTGGCTGATTCAACAATTCAACCATTGTTTGTTTATCTTTGTATATAAAAATTACGTGTCACAGTGTTTGTCCGCGATGAACTCCAAAACTACTCAACCGATCATAATATAATTTTGCATACTGTGTGTCATTTCGTCCAACTAAAAATATACGATAGTTTTTATTTCAATTATTGACGCCATATTTTTTTTCATTGCCTGAAATGTGAAGAATCTGGAAAACGGGAAAATTCGCAAAATGTCGCAATGCTCATGTGACTGTGGAAGCAGATATTGTAAGCCAAAATGCACGAAGAGTAAATGCCCGGTGTATTTTGGGATGTAGAATCCGATTTTTGAATCAGTTTCCAAAAAATAACCGTGACTTTGCCGGATAATGCGGGTCGACCGTATTTTAGACACACCACAACAGGGACTTGCTTTAAAGGCCTTGGATCGTGAAAACTTGATCCCTGGCGTTATTCAAAACGGATAATCCGAATCTGACATTCAATCTGAGAAATAACTAACTTTGCCGGATATTTCAGGATAACTCAACTACGCAAAACAGGTCAGGAGCTTACCTTTAAAGACTTTGTGCGGGAAAAGTGCGTTTCTGGTGTAATTCGGGATGGTGAACGAGAGTCTGAGTGAATATTAACGACCCACTGTTCAGCTACACGATGGCTTTTTGAGGACGTAATTATGAACCATGGTCAAGTGACGTGGACGACACCTGATCTGGCACACCCTCTCCTAACTACCACACCAAACCAACGGGAGGACGTTTGAAATATTGACAGATTTAACGTGCATCACTACCCTACATAGTGGGTCTTCAGTGGTACTGGGATTGAACTCATGACACGCTAGCCATGATCCTTACACTCAAATAGGAAATGAATAAAATGCAAAATTAAAATTATTATGTTGTTTTATAATTTATTTCACCCACCGAAATTGTAAACGGAGATTAGTTTGACTGCATTGAATAGCTTCGAATACTATTGAATTAGCGTATTAAAACAAAGCCACAGCAACATGTGGCCGGGTCAGCTAGGTTTTTAAAAATTGGCTATGACCTCTTCAAAATCTACGTCTTGTTGATTAAAACATTCATTCTTGTTTTACAAGAACAAAAGTGCTTTCCAGAACACATTCTTTTTTTCAACATTTTCATTTTTTTCTTCATTTATTTTATAATTTTGCAGTTGCTATAATAATCAACCTTTAGCAATAATACAATATTTTTAAAATCATTTTCCGAGTTTTTGAGATTTATGTTTTTAAATGTTTATTATTAGAAAAGAATGGATTATATAAGGAGCACATAAATTCTGTTAGTTCATCATTGTCTGATTACAAATTCTATTTTAATTTTTACATGGATATTTAAACTAAATCAATTATAATTTTTTGCTATACTTGTAGCCGAATATGGTTCGAAATAGAAATCCCTCATCTTCATTGAAAATAATTTTTACTCCTTGTATCCTGTTGAGAGAAAAAATTATTTAATTATTTTACACAAATGCATATAAAAGTGTTTTAAAAAAGAATAAAATTCTGTAGGACTTTAAAAAGCCATTAGCAAATTCCATATTTTTATTTTTGTATTGAAATGTGTTTATTAGTTTTATAAAGAAAAATGCTAACTATTGAAATGTTGATTTAAGATAAATGTTTATATCCCTAATGAACTCTTGATTGATCAATTTCCTGTTCAGTCAAAGTGGTGCAGATTATATATAAATTTATAGTCGCCCCTTTCCAGGAATCCTAGGAGTCGTGATGTTTTGGTTGTTAAAAATTCCAGATTTATTACATATACGTGGAAAATTCAAAATTTATTTTCAACGCATTTATTATCTGGAGTGAGTAAGCATTAACGTCATACTATTCGGCAACTGGAGGGCTTTTGGCGATGGGCCTTGTAATTTTGTACCATGATCAAGTGACGAAAATGGCACCTGAGCTGGCACCCCCTCTTCTAACAACCACTCTACACTAATGGGAGAACATTTGAACATCGACAGATTTTTCGTGCATCGACACTTCACGACTTAGCTCTTTTGACAAAGAAGTTGACTATAACATCTGAAAATCACCAAATTTTACGGTGTGTATTTAATACTGTTTTGGTGCGTTGAATAGCAAATTAACAAAGCATGATTATCAAAAATAAACTTTATTTTAACAACATAACCAATATACTCCCTTTGTAGCAGTATCTTAAGTCAGTAACAGCCTCCGGACAGAGGTAATTGTGTTTACCATGCTTATCCTGCTGGAAGAGAAATGGGCCTTCCCCGAAATATTGCCATAGAGTTGGGAGTGCAGCATTATCCAGAATGTCCACATACATCTCAGAGTTCATGTTTCCTATCACAGGAACTAACGGACCCAGGCCAAACCACGAGAAACACCCCCACACCATTATGCTTCCACCACCAAACTTAACAGTCGGCACAATGCAGTCGCTAAAGAAACGTTCGCCGGGCCTCCACCAAACCCAGACGCGTCTATCCGACTGCCAGACTGTAAAGCGAGATTCATCACTCCAAAAAACAGTTTTCCACATGTCCATAGTCCAATGACGGTGAGCACTACACCATTGCAATCGATGCTTCACATTCTGTGGAGTAATGTTTGGCTTGTGAGCGGCTGCACGATCATGGAATCCCAAGTTTTTTAACTCTCGACAGACAGTCCGGCTGCTAACACTAATTCCTGATGAACTTTGGAACTCCTGAGAACTGGAATTTGAATTCCAATGCTGTAAAAAATAGGAATAGGTGCCTCCAACGAAATCGCGCATTACATTTCCGGCCTTATTTGTTCCTTTTAACTGTCAGACTTATATGAAACGCAAAAAACATACAACAAATATACATGTAACAGAAACAGGTTATTTTTTTTGAATTAACATTTTTTGATGTGTAACATCTTTCCTCTCGGTTGCTGGAGATTTGTGGGAGTGATTTTGTGAAAAGGGACGGAAATGTGTTACAGGAAGTTTTGGAAGAGTGCGCTATTTAAGTTGACTAATCAGCGCGCTTGGTAGTATCTCTTCGCTACCCTCGCAGTGAAGTTCTGTTTTTCTCCTTCATTCGGGAGGGGCTCCGCCCCCCCCCCGCTGCGGTCTAGGCCAGGGATCGTTGTTTTTGTTTTGTTTTCTCACTTCAGGATCAGATAAGAAGCCAAGTCCTTTAGCTGGACTTTGAAAAGATATATCCATGTGGGGTCCAACTCTAATAGCCATTAATCCGTCAGCCTTTTTTATACTGTTAAATTTAGCATTTAAAATATTCTAATTCAAAAACTCGGTTTCATTTGCGCTTGACTCTAAATCCACTTCGCACATACCAGCAAGTCTTATTAGACTTCACTAAGGCTAAACTTACGATCCTTACGCTCAATTGTCAAAGTGTAAGGGCTCACCAAACAGATTTCGACGTTATTTTACAAAATTGTACGTTACTCATGTTGGCAGAGGCGTGGTTAGATAATGAAGAACATGATTCGATACCTAATTTCAATTGCTGCGTACAATTTAAACGACCGGGCCACAGAGCAGCTGGTGTTGCGATCTATCGCAAACAGAGCAACTCACATGTTGTGGCTTCTCATATGGATAGTACTTATCGTCAAACAAGCGGACTGGGTATTGTTAGTCAAGATATTGGGGATATATGTGCGGCAGAATGTTTATTTGAAAATGGACAAACCGTGATTTCGGTGGTCGTATACATATCTCCAAATCAAATGGTTCAAAAAATTAAAGATTTCCTGCATTTTTTTACTTTTACCGTACACCGAAAATGGTTCTGCTCTTTTTATTTATTTTTTTAAAAAACTATCACTCGCTTCCCATGATTTTGAGTGGTGATTTTAAAGTTAATTTCAGTTTGCTAGAAGCCGAGCCACTCACAGCTTTTTTGAATGATGAACTCAAACTCGAAATGAACACAAATCGAAATGTTTGGACAACTAACAGTGGTATTGTTATTGATGCTATTTTTCAATGGTTTTTAAATATTTTGAAATCACAAGTATATGAGTCATATTTTAGTTATCATTATCGCTGTTCCCCAAATTGAACAAGAATAATTATTTTTGATAATAAATATTGCATTACTCCTTGTGTTGATTAAATAAAATTTTCATTAAAGATATAATTATTCCATACAAGATTATTTCCAATCATATTCGATTCATTTTTTTCAGGATTTAAGTTCCTATTGCGTATTTACTACGATAACATGTCAGATGATACACTTCGTATGCGACTACTGTAAGGCTCGCTTTTTATTTTTTTGAAGTAATACAAATATAATTGATTGTGTAATTAATATGAATAAAATTAGCCGAAAATTATATCTGATTGTGTGTTTTGAAAACTGCCGTGAAAATTTTGGCCAAGGTTACGATAAATAAGAATCGAGCAATGTTTGTAACAAATACATGGGATTAATTCGAAAAAGCACAACAAAATTTGAATAATATCATTTAAACAAAAACTTGCAATGAAATGCTTATTAAATAACACAGATTTAACTCTCGCTTACCCATTTTTCGGTTGTAAAGTAGCCTCCCATTGTAGCCTTGTGTATAGACTCCTAGCATAGTGGTAAATTAGATGGTGATTCAAAAATTCGTAGAGGTTTGCGGAACAAAGAGTTCAAAGTTTACTCTTTTGTATGCCGGTAATATTAAAAGACTAAAAATTCTGCTTAAGAAATGCAAGGAAATTTAACATTTCTTCTGCTTAAGTTTGTACATAAAACAATGTTATTTTGTTGAAACCGGAAAAAGATGAGGGTTCCAATGACTGAAGCGACCCCATAGTAAGCTTTACCGTAGAACTTGTCCATACAACAAATAAATAATAAAAAAATATTTATACCTTAAAATTCAAAAAAATATTTAAAAAACATTGAAATTATTTAGTAGTAAAGTTTTATCAAGAAATGCACAATATTTATAATAGGTTATAAGATTCACACATACTGAAACACACATTCAACATAGCATGCTCAACAAAGCATATCCAAAAAATATAAGGTATTGTACTTTTTTATTGTAATTATTTTGAAAGTAGCCAATAATTCATAAGGAGCCAAACATAGCAACACCAAAACGGTATATTTGAATTCCAATGGTGTAAAAATAGGAATAGGTGCTGCCAACGAAATCGCGGATTACAAGTCCGATCTTGTTTGTTCCTTTTATCTATTAGACTTCATTTTCTCCCTACTTCGTGCTATTTTACTGAATAAGTTTCTGGCAACGCAGGCCCGCGCGTTTTTAGAAGTTGAAAGTGTCTCAAAAACTTAGTAGGAACTATGGTAACTACTTTTCATTAATGCATGTATTGAATATGATTTTTCAAAAGTATTCTCTTTACTTCTCGAAAACATCTTAAAAGTGTATTCAAACAGTGATAAATTTTTTTTTATGTTTAATTCGATAAAATTTTAAATTTTTGTTTTGAACTAAGTGGTTAAAATTGTTTTTTCAAAACTTTTCATAGAACATTTGATAAAATACTGGAACAGCCCTCTAGACTATTTCATTCATTCATATGCTAATCAATTATTTTTTTATACCATTTTCTTTTAAAAGAAAAGAATACACTCACCATGTTTCTTAGGCTGGGGTGTGGAACTCGCCACCCACAACGAACATTTTTGTGGCCCGGCCAATATTTCTGCACACAATAATATACAATAAAATAACAAACCATCACGATAAAAATAAAGAAGAAATCGCTTTTTTTAATTATGTTCTTTTTGGAATTATTAAATAAAATTCCTACGTTTATTTTGAATACACCACAGTTATGTAAATACAGTGCTTAACCCAAGAATGCTACCCTTTGAAAAACTTACTTAAATGGTACCCATTGAGTGGATCCTAGCAGGGCACACTTCTTGGTATTTTCTTGTTTAGATAGTTCAATGTTCTGCACCATTTTAAAAGTTCACAAATGATTGTCCTTGTTGATTGGGGCAAAATTGCTACATTTAGACATTTTTTCATCCATTGTGTAAGGAGATCTTCACTTAGCTTTACTTCATATTTTCTTTTTTGATAATGCTTTTTCAAATTTGCGAGCCATATTTTCACATATGTAACATGTGCATTTGCTAGACTGATATTTATCATGCCATGAAATACGCAAAGAGGTCATCGACACTTTTTTCTACTGCATGACATGTTACACATCTGATCAAACGTATCTAAGGCTCCTTTTGTTGCATTGTAAAATTAAATTATTTCCAGTTTTTCACTTTCTTCATTTATACTCAGTTTTTCATGGAATATAGATAGAATACATGGGCTTGTCTTTGTTTTATATGATAAAAGAGTCATCTTGGTCTAAACAATACATAGAAATTCTTACAATTCTAAGATCGCAATTCTAAGAGTTCAGGAGGAATTTCTCGTTTGTTTCCCCAATAGTTCCAACAACTGTGAAATTCATTGCAATCTTCAGAAGTTTATCAGCTTTAAGCCTCAGAAATAAAATTTTCATCATCACTCAATTCTTTTAATAATTCTAGGATTGCCTCAAAAGTTTTCTCTGTGAAAACATTTTGACATTGTCCCGACAACGCATGAAATAAAAACTAAGACAGTTTCTCAATTCAAAACGTTACTGCTACCCATTCATCTCTCAGAATAACATTGTTCTAAAAATTCTACATGTGAAAATATTTTGAGAAAAAGAAATATCCTTATCTGTAGTAGCCAATGTCATATGAAGGTACTGAGTAGTATGTTCCATTTCCTACTTTTAGGGGAAGAGTACAAGGTTATTTGTTGTAAGCATAGTCTGCTAGCTGAATGGGTAGCGTTCTACGGTTAATCATAAATAATGTTGAAAGTTAAGCTACTGACTTTTTGAACGATGAAAAACGTTGAAATAATTTTAAAAAATGCTTCAAGAAAAGTTTATTAAATGTTCAACTGATAAAAAATTTACAATAATTTTTTGTTGAACGAAAAGCTGAAAATATTTATTAATAAGGTGTCCTGTTAAATAATTAACAGTATTTAGCGGTAAAAATAACTGATTTGTGTAAATTTTAGTCAAAGTCTAATAATATGTGTCTCGGCTCTCCATTTATATTTTTGTACAGAATTGGTGCACGTAACAGAAAATATTTTGCTGTGAAGACTTTTCAAACAATTTCTTTGTTTCAAAATTCTATTGTGGATAGAGTTACTGACTTAGCTACCAATTTAAGTCATCAGATTACAGCAAAAACATTTAGTTTTGAAAGTTCTATTGCCTGTGATGAGAGTGAGGTCTCAATTACCCTTCTTTCTCTTCGTGCTTGCGACATGGATTTTAACATTTTTGAGGAATTATTGGAACTTATAACAATGCATGGTATTACTAAAGGACAATATATTTAATTGTAGTTTAGAACTTTGCAGAAACACAATCTACTTCTGTCAAAATTAAATTCTATAACTACTGAAGGCGCTCCTTCATTGACTGGAAAAACAGCTGTTTTGTAGCATTACTATGAAAAAACTAAGTGAAATTCATGGCTCAAAGATTCATCATATTATACGTCAAGAAGCTCTATTCCAAAAACATGGAGAATGTTTTGTCATCTATAAAAAAGTTACAAAATTTATATGATCTCGATACTTAAATCAGTGCCAACTTACTGCTTTCTTGAGTTAAATAGTTCATATTCAAGTTTGTCCTACTATACTGATGTACACAGGATATCTTGCTCCAAGATTCTCTAGCAATTCTGGGATTTCAAGGAAATATGTAGGTTTTTAAAAACAAAATCAAGAGACAAGCATGTTTTCCAATCCAATATGCTTGCAATATGAGAGGCTTCTGGTCTGTGTATATTATAAAATCTTCCTTGAGTGTATGGCAAAAGCATTTCACTGAAGTATACTTTGCCAGGAGTTCTCTGGCGAAGCCAACCTCTCAAGACCTGCTAGCTGCCTCAAAGTGGTGAGAGGGTGTACCTGGGCGGAATGGGCGATGTACATCGGGAGTATATACTCCTGGTAGGGTCACCTTAGATGTGAAGGCTATTCCATTATGTCCAGCTAAAGTTATCCGGCACTAGGGGCTAAATCAGTCTTCTCCCTTCAGTGCCCCAGGTCGTTGGATCAATTGAAGCTGCACATTTCTATAAAACCAAATCCGAATTCGAGCTTTAATACAGCATTGCTTGTCGCACAAGGTAAATCAGGGGCATGTGCAAGGTTTAGGTAGAGGGCTTCATGCAACAAATGTTGGGGATATGGCAAGATTAAATTTTCTGGATATTGTGATTCGGCTTTCTTCTAGATACTATACTTTTAATGGGTCCCTTTCCATATTGGATTGAATAGTAATGAGATAGCTGATAGTTTGGCAAAGTCTGCCACTGCTGACACCTTGCAGAGTGACACTTGTTTAATTTTTGTCAAACTCTCCTCTATTAAAGGATAGAATTATATGCCCTTTGAAGAATACCTCCTGCTAACACTTGGTATTTTGGGAAAAAACCTCATTGGTGTCACCAACTTAATATTCCAAGGGTTCAGCAGATGACATGATCACTGGAAAAGCATGATACAGTCAATTCTCTTACTTTTCAACAGGGCTGGAAAGTCTTTCCAGAGTGCTATAGACGCAAGGCTGGTCAGGCCTTCCCTAGTCACATTCTTAATTGCTCGAGTTTTACTATTGATGAGGTCTTAGAAAATCTCATTTCATTTTTGGATTTTTTGCAATTTTTTGGTTTTATGTCGATGGTGTAGTTAAGCTATACTGTCTGGGATAAGAAACAACAACCTACAGCTTTGTCCCTCGCATTAATCAAAAGGCTCGATTTTCTCTGGGAATAGGATGTCGTAGAAGAGTTGCATCAGCTAGAGTGTTTTTGGCACCAATAAATGCCTCACCAACCTCTTCAGTCCATTAAATTGAGTCATGCGAATTTTTACATGAACTGAGCAGGCACCTACTGCAATTGACGTCACCTCCATTACTCGATTGGCTTCTTTCTCCGATGTCAATGGGTTTATAGCCACAAGGCTGAATTGCATTTGTGTCGGCAGATGCTGCTGGGAAAAGTTCGAGCATAAGCTTGTCTGGAACACATTGGGATTCCGCATGCCTCCTCATAACGCGCTGTAATTTGTTGGAACGTCAATCTCGGAGCTCCTCTTCAATAAGTAATTTCCTTATCTCTTGGTGTGATGATTCATCTCTTCGTTTAATCAACTCCACACTTGCTGTTTTATAAGGATCCAAAGGGTCATGATTCATGATTACATCACGAATAATAATAGCAACTTCCGGTGTTGGATGTACATTGAGGAAACTAAATTTTTTTCTGCTGTATGTTATTGGTTTAGTATACCTAAGCTCAAATGTTCTGTCAAACATTGTAACCAAGATAGCAGGATCATTGAAGTTATATGCGTTGATCTTAGCGACGCTCACATGCTGTTCATCTTGAAGATTTCATGTCGTTTCCAGTTTTTAACAAAAAATTAAGTTACTTGTTGAAAATTTATAAAATAAATCATTATTTTTTTGCTTTAATAACAAATTTGAATGGATCGCCATTGAAGGAAGTTGTTGTTTAAGCTTTAAGGTGCATTCAGATAAAACTTAAAAGTTTTATTTTAGACACACATTGAAAATCATTAGCCTGCTGACTACTGCTATAGATCCTGTACAGAGTTAAAAGAAACTTTTACAACAAAAGAAGCATGAAGAGGGAGCAAATCAATTTTCACTCGCTATTCATAAGTATAATTTTTTTTATTTAATCTCTTAAAACTCTTAAAAATTGCATTAAAATGCTTTAATTATTTAATTCATTTAAAATACACTTGAATTCATCCTGCCCAGCATCAAATCTGCTGTGTCTTTTTTATAAATTTCTGAATTTTTTTGAAGCATTTGTGATGAAATAAAATCAATTTAGCAAGTCCTTATTTCTAAAATCATTTTGATTCTAAGAATTGAATCCAGCGGTTCAAAGCAAATTCCTTTCTTTAGTTTTGTCTTTGTTGACGTCAATGGCGAAAATACCCTTTTCACTATGGCATTACTTATGGGTAGGCTTTAAAGTTTTAAAGCAAATGTAGCCTAATCTCTTAAAAAGGGATTTCCAACTGCGTCTTTTATATTAAAAATGTGCCACTAAAGTAATACTCCATCATTTAAAAGATCTGATTCAGAAGGAAAAACATCTTTCAACTGTATTACATTGTTTCTCCAGAACATCCTATTTACATTGATCTGTTAATTCTGAAAGCAAATAAAAAAAAAAGGACAATTTGAATTTTTAAAAAATACTAGGGAAAAGTTATTTTTCTTTAAAGTTGCATTATTTGATGAGATTTTGTTTAAAAGTTACTCACAATGAAGTCTTGAGAAAATTATGACATCTTTGGAAAATTTCTGTTGAAGATCATGGAGAAATTATTTTACTTTGACTTTTTAGTTTATTCAAAAAGACGTATCCAAAAAAAATTTCCTCAATCAAGTGAATGCTTGTTAGGCTCATGTCGACTTCTAGATTTACACTTTTAGAGTAAATGCTTCTTAGAAGAGTAAGGGTGAAATCTCTTTATGTTAAAAGAATTTCTTGTTAAAAAATATTGCAAAAAGAAAAATTATATGATCAGTAAAATTAAGTTTATTTTATTTATATGGACTTTTCCATAAATTGCTCTCTTTTTGCTTCTATTTGTTGTAATATAGAGTAAGCCATACCAAAATCTTGACAGATTTCTGTTTTCGTCTTTAGTTTTTAATCAACACACTTGAGAAGCACCATCTACATTTTAAGCAAAATAACAGTTTGCTTTGATATTGTGCTTGTAAAAAAATTCTAAAATAGGAAAAGGGGGAAGGAAAAATTGCTAGCCAAATTTACTGATTTAAACTTGCATTGCGATTCTCTCCTCACCGAATTCCAAAGCTAACTGATGAGAGATAGGTAGCGTAATGGAAAATATAAAGGCCTGCCTCCCAGCAAAGTATAAGTTTTGTGGACCCTTTAGAATCCTGGGGTGTACGTTACACCACTGGAGAGATAAGATGTTTTTGTGTAAAGGGGTGGAGGATGAAAGTAGCTTAAAAAGGCAGAATTGGCTCCTGTTGCAGGCCATTCCATGTGTATTTCATAGCCAAGTTACCTTCTTTTTTATGAAATATGACACCACCTCTCCTTTATTTCGTATCCCTCTTAAATCTCGTATGCGTGGCTGGTGTTTTCTGTCTTTTGTTCATCCCCAGAAAGGATATCTTTTCCTTTTAATGGAAAAGAAATTTATGAAAATACATTGTAGTTTGTCGGGACCGTTGTATTATTTCATGTTAACCAATATTTTATCTTACCTCTTTTCACATTAAACATATTTCACTGTAATTATTCATATTATTACACATGTAAATATCGCTTATATATACTACCTTAAGATGTACTGTAGCAGAAATTATGGAATATTTTGGGATTCAAGCGAACAATTTATCATTTTCAAAATTATTTTTAATTCATAAAACTTATAGATTACCCAAAATAAATATTTTTTTAAAACTTAATCACATAGTAAAAACTTTAAGTTTTGCCCATTTTTATTAAAACAATTTTTTTTCTTGACAGGGAATGTAAAATTGAAATGAGATATATTAAGGAAAATAAGCATAATTTAAATATAGTACAATTTTTTAACAGAATTATTTTTTATTTTAAAATTCAGCCTTATATTTATTTTAGAAAAGTCCATTTAAAGTTGATTGTTTTAGAGGAGAATTTAATTTTTATTTGTTCATTTTAACAGACAAATTTTTCCTCATATATGTCTAACAATGTTTGTGTCATTACTTTTTCACATTATCAATGTTAATTTTCAAGAAACTCTGCCTTTTCTTTTTCTTTGGAAGAATCCCATGTGCTCTCTTTTGTTTCTTCAAACGAAAAACTGGTCTTTTAGAAACTGAACTTTAGTTGAATCTTTAGAATTGAAAAACTTTTTCACACAGCGAATTGATTGATACATTCTTGATGGTTTTCTACAAGTCGATGGTAAAAATTCAATAAATATATCACTGAGCTCCACTTCCAATTGATTTTGCAGGAATACACAACATAGTCAGTGAAATTCTTTTTTCTCTTATTTTTACTATGTCAAAAATGAAAGATAAAGCATGCAATATCAGAATTGTAATTTTGAACAAAAGCAAAGTCGCAAAGTGAATAGGTTGTAATGGACTTTGAAGCATTGTATGATCGCCTGAAAAGTTACCTCAGAACAGGTTCGCATCAAAATTTGAATTTTATGGCTTGTTTTGACTACTTTGTTACTGATAAAAACAGTCATTTTGTCGCTTTAAAAACAAACTTTCTGTTATCCTTTTATCATAACTTGGAAATATACCTTTAAATTAAACTGTTTATAATATATGACACTTTTTACAAATGGCTTTGCATCTGCTTTATTTCATATTTCAAAGCAAGATACAACTGTTTTTCAAGCAACTTTATACATTTTCTATCTTGCCCAATCCTGTCAAATTTAGGTAATAGGAAATGCAGTTTAGAAAATGGGAGTTGATTGCCTTTTTGTAAAGGACAGGGTAACTGAAATAATCCTGTGAATGGAAATTATTTGAGAGTTGAAATCTCAAACTTCTAATGAATTTTTTGAATGGTACAGTATAGTACATCAAAAAAAGTGGAAAGATGTATTGTTTCTCTGAAGTCTATATTGGAAACTATATATTTTTGTTGAACTATGTTTTTTCATTATTGATATTAATGGCTATTTTTATTTTCAGGATAATAGGAGAATTTAGACAATTGTAGAATTTCAGAGGCAACTACTAATTTCTCACTCAGATAAGACAGTACATCATTAGCTATAGAAAGATATTATTGGAAACATATGGCAAAATACTTCTACATATAGTTTTGTTTGAATGATGCTGACTCCCAAACTGTTTACTATAAATACTCTCATTAAAAAGCAATTCAGTCACATATGAATTTTGGAGAAAATGTTTCAAATTTCAAGGTTCATTTCTAAGCTGTTTCTAGGGTCTTTGATTGCATGGTAATAACATTTGTTCAGAAGTATGTGGTCATCATCAAAAGTACTGCTTTTATGAAGGGTTGTTACTTCAAACCAATCATTAACGAATTATAAAAGGACTGCATGCTGTTTATTATTCCCTGCAAGCTTATTGTTTAAAGGAACATAAGTTAATCTGTGTCCTTTCTAAATTTTGAAGTCATTGAATGCATTTAGAATATTAACATGAAACTTAACTGAAAAAAGTGTGATACCATATTTAGTCCAAAAATGCAATATTCACCTGGACTACATTTTGTGCATTAATTTCAAATACAACTAGATTTTGGATTTCAGTATTGCATTCGCAAGAGATGTACTCAAAAAAAAATTATGTAATTATAAACCTATTTCTGCAAGAAGAATACGCCACCTTTATTTCACTTCAAATTAAATAAGGAATTGTGTGATCTCACCTGGAGATTTCCAATTTTATACACAAACAGGATGGCTGCCTCTCAAAATGATATCTTAAAACACATCACTTGAGTAATCTGCTCTAAGAAAAGCCTGAAGTTTGTCAAATATGCAACGAGGATTTCAATCACTGTGGTCATTCAAGTTTACATTTACGCAATCATTCTAAGGAAAAGCCTCATGTTTGTGAAATATGCAATAAGGCTTTCAGTCAAAGTAGTTACTTAAAGAAGCATTTACTTATTCATACCATGGAAAAGCTTCATGTTTGTGAAATATGCAATAAGGCTTTCTCACGAAGTGGTCATTTAAAAAGTCATTTACGTATTCATACCAAGGAAAAGCCTCATGTTTGTGAAATATGTTACAAGGCTTTCTCTGAAAGGGGTTCCTTAAAGAAACATTTATGTATTCATACCAAGGAAAAGCCTCATGTTTGTGAGGTATGCAATAAAGCTTTCGCTCTAAGTAATACATTAAAAGTACATTTACGTATTCATACAGAGGAAAGGCCTCATGTTTGTGAAATATGTTACAAGGCTTTCTCTGAAAGGGGTTCCTTAAAGAAACATTTGTGTATTTATACCAAGGAAAAGCCTCATGTTTGTGAGGTATGCAATAAAGCTTTCGCTCTAAGTAATAAATTAAAAGTACATTTACGTATTCATACAGAGGAAAGGCCTCATGTTTGTGAAATATGCAATAAGGCTTTCAGACAAAGTCATCACTTAAAGGATCATTTACTTATTCATACTAAGGAAAAGCCTCATGTTTGTGAAATATGCATTAAGGCTTTCAGTCAACGTAGTTACTTAAAGAAGCATTTACTTATTCATACCATGGAAAAGCCTCATGTTTGCGAAATATGTAATAAGGCTTTCTCTCAAATTGGTCATTTAAATGCACATTTACGAATTCATACCAAGGAAAAGCCTTATGTTTGTGAAATATGTAATAAGGCTTTTACTCAAATTAGTCATTTAAATAGACATTTAAGTATTCATACTATGGAAAAGCCTCATGTTTGCAAAATATGTAATAAGGCTTTCTCTCAAATTGGTCATTTAAATGCACATTTACGAATTCATACCAAGGAAAAGCCTCATGTTTGTGAAATATGCAATAAGGCTTTCTCTCTGAGGCATAATTTAAAAAAACATTTACGTATTCATTCCAAGTAAAAGCCTCATGTTTGCGAAATATGTAATAAAGCTTTCTCTAATAGTGGTCTCTTAAACAAACATTTACATATTCATACGAAGGGAAAACCTCATGTTTGTGAAGTATTTTACAAGAATTTCTCTTCTTTAAATGCACATTTTCATAGATAAATCAAAGAAAAGCCATCATTTCTCTAAATGATATTGTGTTTTTTAAATATACTGCTTTTCTTTTTTTTTGGATGAATAAATTATGATGACATTTGTTTATTTATACTCAAGAAAAGTATCAAGTGTGTGATGTATCCACAACTTTGCTTTCTATCAAAGTTGTAATATAAAATGACATCCATACTAAAAAATCTTTAGGTATGAGCAATTTTTGAAAATATTTTTCCTCAAATTTGTTACTGAAGAACATTTACTCACATTCATGCCTCCCAAAAATTTGAAACTTTTATATTTACACATTTGTAACAGTTTATTTTTCAATATTTATTATTGTCTCCTAATATATCTTAAAGCATTATAATTGTTAAAATTTTCACTAAAGTTTCGTACAAAGGCTTCACTTGAAAATTAATTTTTATAATTGCAATTAATAGTTGAAGGAATGTTATAATTTTGAGTCATTTGACGTGGCATTGGTAAAATGTTACGTGGAAATAAAAGAATTATAACATGTTTTAGCAGTTTTTTACATGAAGGTTGGCAAGTTTTATTATTTTTTAATACACTTTTGTTGCACTTTTTTAGAACATGGGTGCTAACCCAAATGACCTTCCAGTCCTCTTTGGAAAAACATTATAATCCTGTAGCTGTATAAAAAAATATATAAGGTGATTCGGGCTAGATGCAGTTTTTGCTAATAGTACTTTTATGTGTCAATAGATAGCCATACTGGGTCACTTGTGTGAAGAGTCTGTGGTCCGGCATTAAAGCGATATGGTACCATCTACAATTTTTTTTTTATTTTTAATATTTGGTTTTAATTGTATGTTATAAAGGTTAATATTTAATACTAATTCCATACAAAACAAATTTAATTTGTTGCAAAATGTTTGTAAAATTTAAATTTTTTGAACTTTTTTATACATTTTTTAAATATATCTTTTCTTTCAAAAAAATTTTTTCCAAGTACCTTATAATATATTACATAAAACTGTGCAGAGTTTTTTTTTTTTTTTTTTTTTTTTTTGCTGCTATTGCTCTTTAATTTTTTTCTAGTTAAATTTCCAAAAATTCTTAAAAAAAACATTAATTTTGATTTTGAAATTTTTTAGAAAAAGTACTATACATGTTAAAGCTAATTCCATGCATAGTTTTATCAAACATACATTTCAGAACATGTATAAAAAATGTCAAACCTATACTTCAATTATCAAAAAAGCCTTAGGATTTTGAATAATAGTATATGTACAAAAATTCAACATTGAGAAATATCAGTTTGAAGTTTTCATTCCATGAATAGCATGATATAATATTTATCGAATAGTCTGAAATGTTAACTAGCTTATTTAAAACCGCTTACCATAAGAAATTGCACAAATGTGAGAGAAGAAGTGAGCAATTAAACAGTATACTGCCATAATGAATATATAAAAGAAAATGAATGAAAGATCAATATTTCATAAAACTTTATCTTAATAATTATTTTTAAAAAATACACACACTTCAGAGATTATTCTATGCTCAGAGCTAATGCACAACATGTACAAAAGATGCTTATGCCTTTATTTTTTATTTCCATGATTTTAAATGCTTTCGCATGTTAAAAATTGTGCATGAATGAAAGCAAAATCAAATAAAAATTTATTGGTAAAATATATCAATCTAAGAACTGCATATATGCATTTCTTTAAATAAATATCTTAAAATATTTTATTAATAAAAGTATTGAATTTCACACATATGGGATATATATATATCACCAAAAACAAATACATAAAAATGGGAGAGTTTTTCTATTACTGCAAATCATATTTTTAATTATCTGAGTTATCAAAATGAGATTTAGTATTTGTGCTTTGGGAGAATCCGTTTTGAAGTTTTAATTTCATTCATAATAATATAAAAAGCATGAACAACTTTCAAATCTTGACCAAATCCATTTGCTCTTCAATAAACAATACACAAATTAGAGTTTCTGCAAGAATTGTACAATTCTTTTTTTAAATGACTTGTTACTGCATATATAATGTCAGGCTCACTTACGCCCAGTAGAAAAATAATTCATTTTTTTATCAGGCTCTTTTCTAGCAGATAATCTGAAATGTGGGCGTGGTAGTTGCTGTCCAGCACCAAACGTTGCTCCATGAAAAAAAAGCAGGTAAATCTGAAATTTTGCAGGCATGTTTATGAAGATTCAAAGTATCAAATAAGCCAATTTAAAAAAAAATTCAATAATTTGAGGATTTTTTGGGCACTATATCGTCTTAAGTGTGTGTGGCTTGTAAATTAATCGTCGATGTTATTTTTGGATCTCGTGAGCATTTACAGTGGTGAGTACAATTTTTATAATATTCCGTTCCTTATATTTAGGGATTGCAATATCGTATCAAAAGTTCAATATCGGTATTTTTTAGATCTTTATAATATCGGTTACCTTTAAACACGTAATTGTTTTACCCCAGTGTGTTGTTTATTCCGCCAAGCGTCATTTCCATTTCAGCGGCGTGAACTTCCGACGTTTTCCACGTCATGTGACGTCACGATCACGTGAAAACTGTGTCACGTGATTACGCTGCCGTTTGTTTACTACCATCGCTAGGACTATTTTGCTATCGCAGTTTCACATTGTACTTTTAAAAATGTCTCATTTTGCTAAAATGGTTGTTCAATCAATAAATGAAAATATGATTGAGGAAAAAAATTCCTTTTTTTCATATACCAGTGCAAAATATGAGTATTTTGAAAGCATGTTGAAACGTGAGGATTATAAACCATCTCCTCCCTGTTTATTATGTATGCAATTACTTTGAAGAATATTTTCAATACCGACGCCAGCTTAAACCAAGCTTTATTCTCACTATTTTTGTCTTCACAAAAGAAACCTGTTTTAAAAGGATTTTGGAGAGGTGTAGACTTTCACAAACATGTAAATACTTCAAAGCAAATTTTTGTTTATTTTAAATAAAATTATATTTAGATCATACATAAGAAAGTAAAATATGTTAGTTAACTTAAGCAAGTTTTTGTTTATTTTAAATGAAGTTATATTGAGAACATATAATGTTTAATTAACTTAAGTTTTACTTATTTTATGCATCTTCAGAGTAGTAACAGAGGTACTTAAGTGTTTAATTATCTAAGATTCGAACACAAGAATCTGTTTATAGATAAATCATACTATTATTTTTTATAAACTATATGTAATTCAATAAGAAGAAAACTATATTTAAGACTAAAGATAATTAAATTGAATTTCTGATAATTATTGCACCTTTTCTGATGAAACATTCCCTTAAAATTGTATAATAATTTTTAAAAAGTAGATCAACGTATTAAAGGCACTTTATACAAAGACAATTAAAAAAAAGTATTCAATTTGTCATAAAAAAATTGTAATGCAAACTTTTAATATAGTTCATACTAGCATTAATAACATTAATTTGTGATCCAAGTGTCGCATACCCATGCATTATATTTAGTATCCCTGATATAAAAGTGCAATTTCCAATAGATAACTATTCAGTTCTGCAAAGCATTGTACTAACGAGTAAAATTACAAACACATGTTCATTAAATGCATGTTTTTTTTTTCTTTCAGGAAAGTTACAATTTTTTGCAATTTTTTTTCGATACTTAATATAACAAGGTTTTTAAGCATTCTGTACACATGCATGGCTGAAGGTAACTCTTTATTAATTTTAATGTGCTTAAAGAGCACTTGCTATAGTGACTGCAACTTAGAGAAAAGTATTATAACAGTTAATACATGTAGAAATAACTCATTATAATCATTTAGTTAATTATTAGCCCTGATTATGTACTTTATATGTAATTAAATAACTCATAATAATGGATAATCACATTACAATGAATATATCCTGAAAATTATATGTTAATATGAATCATTGCTTTAACTAAAAAATGAAATAGTATTTTCTTTTATTACTTTAGACAATCATTTCTAAAAAAAATTCCAAACATTTTTAAAGAACAATTACTAAGTAAATCAGACAGTCAAAGATGGAGAATGTTATTTTATTAGAAACATTTCAAATATCTTTAAATGCTCCATAATATTGTAAAACACATACATATATATGCAATGCAGTGTAAAAATAAAATTCATTTTCATCCGGTAACTGTTCCACAGTAAAATAAAATATTCATTCGAATTTTAAGTGTAGGTAGGCAAACTTGATGTAAATATAGTGTTAAAAAAATTCATTTTCATGACAGGATAAATACCATATCAACTCTAATATTTTATGTACAAAGGGGGGGGGGAGAAAAGGCGATGGAAAAAAATACACTTTCACCAAAAAATAATTATCTACATTTATCTAAAACTTTCATATTACCTAATAATCTATATACACAGGCTTCAAGAAACAAACGTTTTTGCAAGTTTAAAATGTACTTCAATAAAAAAAATAAGATAACAACAAATCATCAAATTAAATTTGATCATTTCTAAAAATTGTTGCCTTTTGCGATGGTATCATTCCCCTTAAGAATATTTTATTTTAATTTAAAGAAAGAAATGACATCAATTTTTAACAGTAAAATAATAATTATTTAGAAATCAATAATTTGTGAAATGTAAAAATCAAAGAAAAATTTATTTAATTTTTGTAAACATTACTTTCACAAATTATCATCAAATTGTTTTACTTCAGAATAAATATTTTCTCTTGACTTTGAATTATGAATTAAAATTATAAACAGACATTTTTTTATATTATATACACTTAACTCACTCTATTTGATAATAATAGTGAGTTCTTTTTAATGAAACGATACAATTGTTATTCGATAGTCAAACAGTTTCAAGTTTTTTAAAAAAAGTTGTATTGATCTTATATACTGTAAGCCATTCTTGCGCAAAAATATATAATTAATAACTACTAAATTAATTAAGAATTAAAATAACTATTAGCTGTGTACCAAGTGCTAGGATCCAACCTAAATAAATATACCAGCTAACACTATTTGAAGCAGACGAATACCTTAATTAGATAAATAAATCAGAATACAGCAAAAATTATATCAAAGAATTGTTGAGAGTTTTTCCTAACAAATATATACACTAGAATAATGCATAAAATACAATGATATCATATATTTTAATTAGATAAATTAAAGCTAAAGAATGTCAACAACTTGCGTATTGGATTCTACCATGGTATTGAAAAGCACGTGGAATTGTTGCCCAATTTGTCACGTGATTACTCGCTTGGTGCCAGTCAGTCGCGAATTTCCCCCCATTGTTTCTATCAAACTCAGACCAAAAAATAATTACAGAATAGGAAAGATTATTTATTTCGCAACGATACAGTATGTATATATATTACGAAATAACTATTTTATATTTTTTTACGATTTTTTCTAAAATGAGTCGAAATCGATGCGTTTTTATGAAAATGATTTTCTAAATCGTTCCGTATGAATTTCTTTTTGCGTTTATGAGTTGATATACTACACTAAAAGTTCACGCTTTTCCTTTTTTTAGAAGCAGTCATTTAATAAAGAAAATACAGAAAACTTTTTTTTATGAGTTTTCAAAGAATTTTGAACTTAATTGAACATTTAATAACCTTGTTATTTATGAAGATAATCGCACGAAACCTTTTTTACGTGTGTGGAGCAATATTATCAGAGATCTATACGAAAATTGGAAAAATTGCTTAAAGATTACGGACTTAAAAATAAATTTTGTGTTTTTCGTCTCTTATACCGTTTTTGCAAGAATTCATCTCTATGTAGTATTTTTATTACATTTTTTGTTCGAAAATTACCGTTTTTTGCAATCGATGTGTGAAACTTGGAAACTTAAATTTATAAAAATTAAGCCCTCAAAAAATAATGAAAACTTTTAAGAAACATTAGCAAGATTTTGAGTGATTTGCTCATGCGCGAGAGAATCAGCGAAGGGGTCACTCTGTTCGTGGCTCCATTTAGAAATTAGAAGGGGGGGGGGTAGCTTTGAGGCTATGTTTTGTTGTATTTCATTCATTACATATAAATGTTTTAAAGTGTAAGCTTTTATTATTATTTTTTTTATAACAACTGTTAGCTTTCTTCATTCTTAAAGAATGATCTATTGAAGAACTGTGGAATAAAAGACTAAAAATTCTGAAATATATTTTTATCATATAGTATACTATTTAATTTTTGTGATTTTATACAGTGAATTTGTAAATAAATTTCCAGCCTTTTTCCTTTTTTATTCTTATACTAGCTTTCACCCGCGGCTTCGCTCGCATTGATGTCTTTAAATAACTGTCAAAGTCGTAATCACATTATCATTAGAAAGTAAATAATATAATATGGTAATTTTTTTATAGCTTGACTGAAACGAATAAAATTTAAAAATTCTAAAGTTAATTTAAAAAAACTGAAAACTTAATTTATTATAATAATTAACAACAAAAATTCAATAACTTAAATTATTAATATTTTTAAAAATCGAAAGTATCTACATTTAATATATAATTCCTCTTTTAAAGAGTTCAAAACAGAATATTATTCTAAGATGCTACTGTATACCATATTGTATGTTCTTCCGTCAGTTGCAAATATGTGAAGATTTCGGCATTGGACACACCAATCAGGATACATATAGTTGGTCATGGGAAAAACATTGCTTTTCCAAATGCACCCCTGCTACCTGAAATGTTAACTTTGTTATTAGCAACAGTAAAACTGGAAATTGAACTCGTTTGAATCGAAACGGTTGGTAAGTAAAGATACTTGGAATTCGAGGTATGATAACACTATCCCTTTTCATGACATATGTTAAAGTATTGGCACCAAGTATATTTTGCATCAGTTTTGTGATCCAAAGCCTCGTCCCTTTACATAGTAGAGGACCATCTAGATTTTGCTTAAGTATAACTGGTACATTTAGTTTTAATTGAAGTTTATGTAAGGGTACACCCGAAAGTTCAAGTGAATTTAAGAACTCCTTGGGATTTTAAGTACTTTGTTCTTAATCCATGATTGTGTTCATTGATAAATATTTCTTCATTCTCCCTCCCCCGCACGTAGTTTAAATTTTCCATATTGATTTTATGGACAATGTCATTGTTAGGCGCCGATATCTATCTTGCACAGTAAAACTGATCCTAATTTAAATTTTGTTGCAAGCCCGGGTAAATTTGAGCAATAAGATTTACATCATTTTCTTCTGTATTACAAAATTCTCTGGAAGAAAAGTATAACCTCCAGCATTTGCGTCCAAACATCCATAAACGATATTCAATTGCGTCTCTGCATAATGTTCCGAGTGTACGCCATTATGAAGATGCACTCATATTCGTTTTCAGACTGAATTTTTCAACTTTTGCCCATAAGCTTGATGATTTAATAAAGACTGATTTCATCTGCCGGTGTACCCCCTCTGGATTACTGGGAGAGTTTTTCAAAATTCACCAGCCAATATATAATAAAGCTACCATTCTCCTCCTATAATATCTGTACTATCTCGTAAATCCTGAAGAGTCCGATTTGACGCTTCTATAGCTTTCTTGTGAGACATCGTACTTTCATCCCACACTAAAAGCTTTCATTGTGGAAGCATCCTGCTTTGAGAGCTATTTTTTTCTGAAATTTCAGATGAGTGAATCTTCAAATGCAAGATTAAGCGATAATTTTAAAACGGAATGTGCAGTACGACCGTTGGTCAGTGAAGTCGCGGCTATACCAGAAGAAGCCATAGCAACTGCTATCTTCTGGTTTTTTCTGATGGTCATTAATAATAAGTTTAGCAAAAACGTTTTTCCGGTTCCACCAGGGACGGCGAGCAAAAGAGTGCACCACTACCGGATTCTTTTTTGCGTAACACTTTTTGGAAAATGTGAGTTTTTGTTCTGGCATTTCTAAAAAAAATGAAACATTTGTAGCTAGTAAACAGGGCCGCCGCGTGGGTATAAGGCGCCCTTGTTCAAGTTGTAATTCGGCGCTTCTTTATGTGGTTCTGTTACACTCTTATATAAAGTGCTACAAATTATATATAAAATACTCTTTTATAGTATTCGAAATTTGACTTTCGAACTGAAAAGCTTTAAAATTATAATATTAAAACACGTTTATCTTATTGTTTTTTTCTTATTATTATTTTATAAATTTTAAAAACAAAACAAAGCAAAAATGATATGAAATTTTTAAAGTAAAATATAAAAAATAGAAAATATGCTCAAACATTGATTCTCTTAGCTTTAGCAGCTACAAATGCTCGTATCAATTCCTTTAATTTATCCAAAATTTCGCTCTCTGTGGATATAATTGACAAGTCCGATAATCTCTCCTGCGCCATAGTAGATCGCATGTAGTTTTTTATAATTTTAAGTTTTGAAAAACTTCGTTCTCCAGTAGCCACCGAAACTGGCAGGGTTAAAAAAACCAGTAAAGCTATCGCAATATTCGGAAATGTATCGATAAAATTCTTTGCTTAAATATACTTTAAAACATCAATAGGTTACAAATCCTCTTTGGTAAAACATCAGGTACTAAATTTTAACTTTTATCTAATAAATGTTTAAAATTAACATGCATTTTTTAGTTTTTCACACAATACTTCACTACAGATAGAAAAGTAAATATGTTTTTAAAATAGCAGCGAGCTACCACAGTATACCTACTGTCCAAAACACATATGAAGTTCATGAATTTGCAAAAATTCAATATTAAGTAAGCAAGGGCCCAGATCGAAAAACATGACAAGTTCGAGATCTTCTGTTCTAATCTATGGTGCTGACGTGTACTGTTTTTTTATTTCATAACTCAATACAAGTACTCATACTAATTTAATCTGCAGAAAATAGATATTGTTACAGGTACTCAGTTATTCTCTTCTATAAACTTGCAAATTTTCTGCCTGAAAATTAATGCTTACATAGAAATTTTTACTAATTACAAAACAACCTGATTTTACTGTGAATATTTTTTAAAAAAAACTTTTTTCTGATTGCAATTCATTAAAATTCCCTTCAGTTTGATTGTTAGAGGAATATCTAAAATTTTAATATTACAATTTCTTTGTCATTTGGTTGAATTGTTTGGCAATGTTTGTAGGTTTATGCATAAAAAATTTACAAATGTAATGAAAATTTATGCAATAATACTTATGTAAGAATATTTTTTTATCTTTGTATGTTTGAAAAGTTACAACGTATACGTACCTTACAAAAGATAGTATCATTTTTTAAGAATTTTTATTCGACTCCTTTTTTTAAAAAAATAATATTGTGCAGATATAATGCTTGACATGAATTTTTTTTCGTAAAAGTTAATGTACATTACGTACTGTTCCATAACACACATAAAGTACATTAACAATTTTTTGTAATTTTTTCACTTTTTGGTTTTATATTGGCTTATGTTTAAGATATTAAGATTGTACAATGTTCGAAGAACTGTTGTATATCAGTTGATTTTTTTTTTCAATGATACTCTACAGCTATATATGAAAAAGTAAGATATCGTATACATAAAATAAATTCTCAAAAATGAAGAAAAAAACTTTTTTTCCTTCTTTTTGTGATCTGAAGTAAATTTCAAATGCTTTACAATATGAGTAGGGTATTCCAGAGTAATATATTTCTCAAAAAGTAAGAATAATTTTAACACAAATGTGTGTATTTCAGTAACCAAATGTTCAGTGAATAACCTGGTTACAATAAATTTGAATTTTTAAATCTTTGTATGATACGACATAAACAGTATTATATTCAGAATATGATGAATTGAGCAAATATAAATCACATCACAAACGTTGTACAAAAAGGTAAATGAAATTTTCAAGAAAGAATAATTCTACAAAATTAAGGCAAAAAATTTCATATTAACCAGCTTTTCTGGTATTTACACATGTTGTAAACATTAATTAACAATCAACTTGTGTTTCCTTGTTTATTATGAAAGCAAATCTTTCTGTTTCTGAAAGGTAGGTTTTCTGTAGTATCATTTGAATCAAGAATATATTTTACTGCATTTATTTTCATTATTTTTTATAAAGAAAAATTCAGAGAATTTATAAAATAAAGTGCATTCTAGACCGGGGATCGGTATACTTTCAAGAAAGAACCAGTTGTTAATGAAACAAAATATCGAAAGTATGGGACACCTACTTGATATGAGCTTCCGGCGAAAAGGTCCCCCATCCCAGCAGCAGTCGCGCTAAGACTGTCGTACTCCAATTAATATTTTTTATATTTAAATAAGTTTTAAACAGAGAGGGGGGGGGCATTAACATTTTCCATTCCTTCAAAAATGAAGAAATATTGTAGATATTATTTATTTATTTTTATTTCTATCTATAGCTCAATGCAAGAGCGATCAGTGTCAAAATATCAATACTAGGAATTAAACTTTGAAGTTAATGAAAAATACTTCAATAACCAGTTCTACCTTAAGTACTACTTTTTGAAATTTCATGTTTGCACTAATAATTAAACTTTGTAAAACTGTTCTTGCATAGAAAAGTGTGTTTTTGGAAGATGCATTCAAGCAAAGTAAACAAGTATTCATGCATATTAATCAACTTACAAGTATTATAAAAATACATTGAAATATAGTATATATAAATACTAGCTGACCCGGCCCGGCGTTGCACGGGCTTTTACCGAGGGTTTAACTTAATCCCCATGTTAATTTCCTCCTTTCATTCTGACGCCAGCACTTTTGTGTGGATGTGACGCGTACGATGTGAGTGCGTGTAATGGCTTTTTCGTTTAACATTTTCCCTTCTCTTCACAAAATCAGCACTTCCAATATTATTTCTCGAAATTACTTTTACTTCTTTGTTTCTTTCCTCTCCGCTTAGCCCGGCGTTGCACGGGCTTTTACTAGTGAATAATTTAATCCCCATGGGAATTTCCTGTTTCCCTCAGGACGATAGCACTTATGTGTGTGTATGCGCGATGTGAGTGATTTCTTTAACTACGACATTAAAACTCCCTTTTTCGAAATTTGTTCTTGCGTTGGTGTGGTGTGGTACTTAGGAGAGGTGGGTAAAAGCTTATGTGTCGTCCTCGTCACTTGACCATGGTTGAAAATTTCGAGGTCCGTCACTAAAAACCCTCGAATAGGCGAACAGTGCGAATTTATAAATCACTCACTCACTTTTCAATTCTTTCGTTGCAATTTTTTAGTCCCCGGAAACGAAAATGTAGCCTTTTTAAAAATAGTTGTATGTTGAAAAAAGACAGAAAAGTAGAAATTTTTCAAATTACAAAATTTTACTACTATTTTAAATCTTGAAGTAAAATTGTGAGGATATTTTGAAATGTTCGACACACGGGAAAAAAAGTTTCATGCTATTATCTTTATAAAAGAAGAAATTATTAAATGATTGTTTTAAGTATTTTGAGTGTTTTGTTAAAATTTGTTCAAAAAAAGTCTTTGGCTTTTTATTTTTTAAATCACTGATTCTAAAAGTTTTAAAAATCATTTTTATTTAAACGCAACAATTTTGATTCATTTTAGAAAAAAAATCATAAGATATGCAAAATATCACTGTTTTGAAAAAAAAAAGACAGTTTTCGGCATTTTATTTTTTTAATCACTGATTCTAAATGATCAATGAACTTTTTAAAAATCATTTGCATTTAAATTCATCTATATTTATTCATTTTAGAAGAAATCATAAAATACAAAACAAAATTAATTATTTTATACTAATATTGATTAAAAATATTCATTTAGCAATTAATTGTGACATGCCAATTTAGTGATTTTTGATATATTAATAACACGCAATTAATAATGAAGAATTTTTTATTTGAACATAGCTTTTATTTTTTTCTAAGGAAGTTATACTTATTTAACTAAATAATTCAAAAAAAAAAATTTCGAAATGGGCAAATTTTGCGTTTTTATTATGAAATTATATGTCAAAAAAGATTTATACATTAGGCATTATTTTAAAGTAAACTATAAGTTTTATGAAAGAGAGAAAAAATTTTGATACTGATAAATATTTTAAATGAGTCTCAGAAATGTATTGAATACATTTTGTCATCTTAATCTAACATCTATAATGATTTAATTTTGAAAATTATCTAAAGAAAAAATGACGAAAATGGAAGCAAAAATAACTTTTTCACTCGCATTTTTTTTACTCGCCAAATTTACTGATTTCCCCCTGTTTAAGGCAGAACTTTTTAGTGTAACCCTTGAGTTAGATGCGGTCGATGGTTAAACAGTTCAAACGTCTTTGGAGCAAAACTATTTTCGACCCCAAGGTTTGGCTAACTGTAAAATCGCGTATTTTTTATTAATTTTTTTATTTTTAGGGCATAAGTTTTAAGTTAATGCTTTCAAACTTCACAAATTAATTGCAAAAATAAAGTACTTTTAAATAAAAAAATACTGTTTAAATTATTTCTGGCAAAAACGGTTTTTTACGAAAATCACAGAATTTTTTTTAAAATCCGTAATTTTTAAGCAATTTTTTCAATCTTCGTACAGATTACGGATAATATTTTTTTACACACGTAAATAAAGTTTCATGAGATTATCTTTATAATTGAAAAAGTTATTCAATGTTAAGTTAAAATTTTGAGTATTTATTGAAAACTCTTTAAAAAAATGTTTTGGGAATTTTATTTTTTAAATGACTGGATCTAAAAATGAAAGGCTTGAAGTTATTTAGTGTAGAATATCGTTTTAATAACACGAAAACAAATTCATACGCAACAATTTAGAAATAATTTGCATAAAAACGCATCAGTTTTAACCCTTTTTAAAAAAATTCTTAAAAAATAGAAAATATCATTATTTTGCTAAAAAAAATTATACCGTATTATGGCGAAATAAATGATCTTTCCGATTCTGTAATTATTTTTTGTCTGGTTTTAACAGTAGAAATTGGATGGCAATTTTAAGATGGTGGAAAACGTCGGATCACCGCTCGGCCGAAACGGAATTGAAGTTCTGCCAAGTAAACAACCCGCAGGAGTAAAACAATTAGGCGTTTTAAGGTTTTTAATTAATATCTTTTTAACTAATTGCAATATCGGAATGAAAAATAGTTTACATCCTATTCTCAGACCTACTGAATATACGCACAAAATTTCATTAGAATCGGTCTAGCCGTTTCGGAGGAGTTTGGTTACGAACACTGTGACAGGAGAATTTTATGTATTAGATAGACGAAAATCTTAAAATTAGCTTATGTAACACGGAAAATTTACAAAATAAAAATTTTTTTAATTAGATTTCATTAAGCTGGACATTATTTTCACTGCCTCTTTTGTAAAGGAAAGAAATAATGTATGTTTTGATTTTATTTTAATATGATAAAAATGTTTGTACATTTTTTTTTGTCTCAAGGGAAAATACAAAATAAATCAAAAGTGAAGTCATAATTACCATTTGCAGTTTTAAGGGAATGAAGTAAAATTGAAGAAATTACTGATTTAAAATTGCGTCAACTCTCTCTTTGAAAAAAAGTGATTTCCTGACGGCAGTGGCGTAGCTAGGTATTTAAAGGCCCTGGTGCAAAAAAAAAAAAAAAAAATGAGGGCTCTATCTTGGTTGAATTCTATCAAGTATAAAAATATGGGAATATTTAAATATATACAAAGCTACAATTTTTACTTACTGTCTTCTCTTTCTTGGCGTTGTTTGCGCTTAAACGCACCGCACTTGGTTTCTTACTTTTTTTTTTTGAATCTATAATTTTAGTTTTATAATTTATCTAATACGATTTGCATGTGCTCGAGTATTTACTGACGTTAAAAGGAAGCGAAAACGTAATGCTACGCTATAAAACGTCGTTGGAGAATCCCTAGCTATTAATTCATTCTTGAGGATCGAACTCACATCCAACAGAGGGCTTAGAGTTACAAAATGGTTCACCGAGATAGACAGGAAATGATACAAAAATATGCATGAACAAGAAAATTTAATACAATATTATAGTTATTTTTTTTTTAAAAAACATATCTGCAAAGGAGGGGGGGGGGGACAAAATTACATTAGTAAAATTACATCATCATAGGAGAAGATTGCAAAATATTGAAACAGGAAACTAGCTTATTATGAATAATATTGTTATTAAAAATAGAATGTAACTAAGAAGGAATTGCTTCTTGTGTAGTTTTTTTAATATGAAAAATAAGTATGGTAAGATTTTTCATGGAACTTGAAGTTTATTTTCAAATAGCAGTCTATAGAAAATGTTGAAAATAACAAGAACTTTTCAATAAGTTAAGTTCGCAACACTGAACAAACAATGAAAAGAATTTAGGTGAAATCCCTAAAAATTCGAAATTACTGTCAACTGAATTGCGACGATTACAGTTACATGTTGCAACCTTTTATATTTATTTCTTAAATTTGGAAGAAATCACAAATTCGGTTGCCCTTGTGTATAGATATCCTGCTTAGAATCTAAAGGAATTCATGATACCAAAAAGAGTGTTGCAGATCGCGATAAAGCAGTGCCTCTCAAACTTTCAATATTTGCGACCCAAATTTCAGTCATAATTTTCATCGCGCCCCACTTCTTACAATAACAATGTACTGAATGCAATTATAATGTACTTTGATGGTAAAACTACGATGCAATACGACTTTGATTATAAACGCACTAATTAGATAAATATTAAGTTTTGTATATAAATTTTGTACATGACAAGCCCAAGATCAGTTTGAATGTGTATTTCATTTTTTTTATTATATAAGAGTATATTTTTTTTAATTGCAAATTATTTTATTAAATTGATAATTATTTTAAATATTTTATTTTCGATTTTTCGTAATATGCTCGCGCTCCCCCCCCCCCCAAGTAGGGTTATCACGCCCTCGAGTTCGAGAAACGCTGCGATAAAGATTTTATTTCGAGATTTGAGAACAGTTTAATAACAGGTATACATGACTCAAAATATTATTTGGGGAAGAAAAGCCAAGCAATTTACATAATAATTTGGCCAATAGTGAAACGAAGAATTGATAATTTAGATATAAAAACGAAAGAGAATAATTGGCTTTTTAATAAACATGGGCGGTTGCACGTTCTCTGTAATTTTAATTTTTTTTTTCTCTTTTTTTCACCCTCCAATTTTTTGCACCCTAGGCATGTGTCTAAGCGGGCTTGGTAGGGGGGGGTACGTTACGCCACTGGACAACGGTTATCACATAATAATACAGTATTATGACTTTTGCCAATTGACATGCAGTTTAAAATTAACTGTTTTTCGAAGGGAATGTACGGGAATAATATTTGATGACATTAAAACTATCCAGTTCATGGTCTTATTAAGACGGAGTCGAGAACGAAATGAGGCCCCCACTGAGAGAGGGCCCGGGCCTAGTTGGCCCATGCCTTGAGACGTCCCTAACAACAATACAATACGACTTTAATTATAAACCGCACTATTTATCAAGATAAATATTTTGTATATGACAAGACCAGGGGAGTCACTAGTAATTCCTAAACTTGTTTTTAATTGAATATTGATAACTTAATTATCAAATACTTTGTGCAGTACTGATACATTTATAAGTGTTAAGTATTATATGAATCGGAATTTGTATTTTTAATTATATAATAATGTATTTACTTTGCAATTATTTTAAATTGTAAATTATTTTATCAAATGAATAATTATTTTAAATCTTTTGTTTTCGATTTTTCGCGACAGGTTTGCGCCCCCAAGTAGGGTTATCACGCCTTCCTAGAGAGCGCGTCCCACAGTTTGAGAAACTCTACGATAAAGATTTTATTTCGAGTTTTGAGAACTATTTAATAACAGTATACATGAAGTAAAATATGATTTGGAGAAGAAAAACCAAGCAATTTACATAATTTTAAAAATGTATATATATATTATTATTGCAAACGAAAAACAAACAAAACAACGACGTTGAGCCACAACATCTTTTCATCATATAATGAATCAAAGTTTATGCCGATACAAATCATTCCCAATTCCTGTTGTTACATGTTACCAATTCTTAGATTTTGAACACGTTCCGTATAATAGCGTGAACTCCACAAGGAACGTATTTTTATTATGCATATCGGAAATCAAATTTTGTTTTACACAAGCGAAAACAATCCGCAGAAACGAAAACAATATTAAATTGAATTAAAATATAAAATTTTAAAAATAAAATCTTATTTTATTGCTAAAAAAATACAAAACATGCAAAATTACAAGTTTTTTATCGACAACTTTTTGTAAGTAACATTAAATTAAAAAAAACTATAAGTACTATAAATTTTGGCGCCCTTGTGCGCTGAACAATTTTGCCACCCCCACGCGGCGGCCCTGCTGGTAAATACTAAGGGAATCAGACAATATGAAAGGTATAAACATTAATATTTCAAAATGGGACCATTTCATATCTACACACGTTTCTTAGATACTGAACTATTTTATAAATTTATATGGAGTGATACACTATCTATGAATAAGTAATTGGAAATCTATGAGAAGTTTTTCCAAATTCAGTAGTCTCAATTTTATACTGTAAATCATTATTGTGTGTAAATTAACATAATGTACTAAAAAAAATACTAAGGACTAAATATAAGTATACTACAAAAAATAACCTAGGACTATTAAATATATGTAAACAAACACTGCAAGTAACCGCCAGCTTCTCACACCAACATCAAATGACATATACTAAACTAAAACAAAATTTATACTAAAAAAATTACGAAAATTAATTCCTACCTAATTATGAAACAAGGAAAATGCAAAATCATAATAAAAATAAATAAAGTTTCAGAAATAAACTTCATAAAGAAGATATAAACAGTTCAAGTATAGGAATGTCACACACTAAAGCAAAGGCCGGGGAAATATTTGTATATTAGTCACGTGATTCTGACTTGGCACCGACTAGTCGTGAATCGGCCCCATTGAGGGATAAATTCCGTTACTTGATGTTACAATACTATAAAATCGTAGTTTAATTCTCAAGCAATTTGATTATCGAAGCCATTTTCGTCGACACGTCTAGGGCTAATCATTCCAAAATCATGTAGCTTCTTCCTAATCATTCTGAAAACCTTTATTGCGTTTCGTTGTAGATGTGTTCATTGAAAAGCATATTTGGTTGTTTTTCGTGGCAAAATATCTTCCGCCATGTAGTAGATAATTTTAAAACGGAATGTGCAGTACGACCGTTGGTCAGTAAAATCGCGGCTATACCAAAAGCAGCCATATCAACTGCTGTCTTCTAGGGTTTTTCTGGTAGTCATTAATAATATGTTTAGCAAAAACGTTTTTCTTGTTAGTCCAGGAACTTCGAGAAAAAACAGTGCACCACTGCCGGATTATATTTTGCGTAACACTTGTTGGAAAACGTGACTTTGTTCTGGAGTTAATTGAGGGATAAATTCTGTTATTCGATGTTGCAATGCTATAAAATCGTAGTTTAATTCTCAAGTAATTTCATTATCGAAGCCATTTCCGTCGACACGTTTAAGACTAATCATTTTAAAATCACGTAGCTTCTTCACAACCATTCTGAAAACCTTTATTGCGTTTCGTTGTAGATGTGTTCATTGAAAGGCATATTTGCTTGTACTTGCTGCAATCGTCGCAAAATATCTTCTGCCATGTAGTCTTTGTACTTATTCCAAACGGTTTGAGGATTAGAAAGACCGAAGATGAAATAAGTATTGCGTAAAGCTCCCTAATTTTATTCGGGAGCGACATTGTATGGCTTCCTCCATATCAGTTATCTAGAATATCTTCAAAGTAATACCTCTATGTATAAAATATCTAGGTTCAGTATAAGTGAAACATTTTGTGCAAAATATGAATATTGTATAATAGGTTAAAAAATTCAAAGTCATAAATATTCGATAAATCCAATTTTTTTATGAAACTTTCAGTTAATATTACCATAGAATTTTCAATATAACGCAAGCGCAATTCGCTAAAACTTTATTTCGTTTCCCTCTTTAAAAAGTGGGAGAAAATTTGCATTAAAATATCTAGGATTGTCGGAATAGAGAACCTCTTAGCCAACTTGGCGATATTTCTCAAAGTTTGGGTTTGACATTTAACAAACGTAACGTAATAAACGTTAGACGTTTAATAAAAAACCATTTAAAAAATTGCTTTTTGTAAAGACATTAAATTACACTATGTTTCCGTTATTTGCTACAAATGTGAGAAAATTTTTCTTAAAATTTCCATTATTGACCAATTGCATAATTTGGCGCCAGCTTGGCGGGGAGTAAGCAAAGTCCCACGGTTTTACCCGCATAGTCCCCGTAGGAATATGTGGCCAAGTGGTCTAGGCATCGGATCATGGCTAACGTGTCATGAGTTCAATCCCAGTACCACTAAAGACCCGCCGTGTAGGGGAACGATGTACGTTAAATCTGTCGAGAGCTCAAACGTCCTCCTGTTGGTGTGGTAATTAGGAGAAGGGGCTGCCAGCTGAGATGTCGTCCTCGTCACTTGACCATGGTTCAAAATTACGCGGACCGTAGCCAAAAGCCCTCGTGTTGCTAATCAGTGCGACGTTAATATTCACTCACTCCTGTAGGAATATAGAGATAAATACACCTTATGTTACTTGCTGATAATGTAGCCTTCTATTGGTGAAAGAATTCTTAAAATGGAACCAGCCATTTCCGAGATTAGCCGGAAGAAACAGACTAAATTTTTAAAAATTGATTTTTTGATATAAGTACCGTATATACACTGATGTCCAAAAGTTAAGCATAAATCGTAAAATGCGAAAAACACGGAGTAAATATTCGTAAAATTATTCCAAATTTCTTGCGGATATTAATTGGGTGAAGAAGAAACATTGAGTTTATGTAAAACTTTTCTGTCGACTACGTCCTGCGCGAAACTCCACGCATGTCTGAACGCGGAGAAACCGATTCACGCAGTATAGGCAGCTCAGACAAGTTTCGTGCAACTGCTGTGCGAAGGAATGTTGTTAACCATCAAATAAGGTGAATGATGGCACAAAGACGCCAATTGGACATGTTTACGAAAGGAAGAATCGCTGGAATCCTCACGATCACAAACCGAAGTGTCTCGAATTCTGAATGTCTGTGATCTCAAGACTGTGGCAGAGGTTTCAAAGAACGGAAGATGTTACCTGACAACCAGTATCAGGTCGACCAAGAGTCACAACCCCTCGCCAAGACCGAAAACTGGTAATAAGTGCGCGACGTCAGAGGGGCAGTACTGCCAGAGCACTGGGTTCGGCGCTCACAGTCGCCACAGGAATACGAATTTCGAGACAAACTGTTTACAGGAGACTCAATCATGCTGGCCTGTATGCCAGAAGGCCAGCAGTTTGCATTCCCCTCGCGTCTGCGCATAAACGCGCTCGTTTGAACTGGAGTTTGAAATATCAACATTGGGAGTGTGGGAGAGTGGGCCAATGTGATGTTCAGTGACGAGTCCCGGTTTAGTATGAGTAATGATTCTCGGCGGGTAACGATATGGAGAGAACGTAGAACACGTTTTGAACCAAGAAACATAACGGAAATACATCATTTTCCATCAAGGGGAGTAATGGTATGGGCAGGCATCATGATGGACGGCCGCACACACCTCCATTTCTTTGAGACGGGGTCTGTGACTTCTCAAAGATACAGAGACTAAGTTCTTGAGAATCAGAGAAGACAGCCATATGCGGGAAAAGGCCCGAAGAAAGCTAGAAAATTCAGGTAAGGTCAAAACAAATAACAAGAAACCTTAGAAGAAAAAGACGTGTCAGTTTGTCATACTCAAGCGAAGATATTCCCCTAGATACGAGTGACAGTTTTAATGAGGATAATAATGACGATTTTTATGCTGTGCATATATGGTACTTTTGTTCTAAAAAGGGTCCCAACTGTGATTGGTGCATCGGATGCAACAAGTGGTTGCACGAAGTGCAATGATAATCATTTGCACTGAGTGAAATGTAGTATAGGCTATCATTGGAACCTGTACTGTAGTTATTTTTAGCAATTTAATTATGAAAGAATAAAAAAAATTTCTATTGTTATTGTTACTTTATATATAATTTGTAATGTTTGTTTTTATTTTTTAATTTACTGTGGTGTTGTTGCATCTTACTCCATGACTGGTGGTATCTTCCCCCATATATGGTGTAAAGTGCCACAATTAAATAAATTTCTTCAACATTAAATTCCTTTTTTTTTTTCATACTAAGAAGAGAACTAACTTGTATACATAACGAAAAATATTTAAAAATGTAGTATTTTTTTCATGGTCTTGTCATTTTAATTTTCAATATAATAATCGAAAATTCCTTAAATGTGGCAACTTCCCCCAATTTATGTTATCTTCATGTTACAAACATTTATTGGGGAGAAAATTTAAAACAGAATGAATTATTTTTTTTAATTGTTCCATGTATTCAAACATGGATACGATAATAATAATACAATGATCAAATAATGTTTAATTTAATTAGTGAGGTATTTGTTTCTGAGATCCCAATTAGTTTTTGCAAGTCGATCTCATTGGTTGTTTATTTACACATCGTAATGGATGTTGCAGTTTTTCGTACGGTATGTCTGAACGCGATTTACAATATAAATATAGATGATAAATAAAATATATAACAATGGAAATTGATTATAATGATATTAATGTTTTTTTCAATGATGAAAGCTCGAAGAAAACCTTTGTTGCATTAGTACAATAACTAATTCAACTGTCAGGATATCTAAAAGTAAAAGATAGTAAGATCATTAACAATTTGAATGATAAACCAGTTAAAAAGTAGATAATTAATAAGGTCATACAATAATGTATACTCTGAACTATAAATTCATTCGATTTTATTAATTTACAGTTCGTATTTACAAAAGAATGGGGGGGGGGGAGTTGTGTGATACCGAAAGGTATGAAATTGAAACAGTGACTAAACCATGCCACTCTCTTTCCTTACGGTTGCCAGTCCGAGACACGGTGGGTCCATTGGTGGGGGATAATGGAAGGGTGAGTGATTTTGGGGTTTATTGGCGCAAGAGCCGATTTCGGCTATACTGCGCTAAACATTTGTTTTAATAATCTGTGGTCTAGACGGGAAGAGAGAAAGAAAGAATGAATTGAATGACAAGAAAGAGGGTCGAAAATAGAGAAGGATCACTAGGGTACCCCGGGTTCGTGAAGCCCATGTTTACCAAAGACAGTAAACCCCGTGGGAAAAGGAAAAGATCACTAGGGCACCTCGGGATTGTAACACCCGTACTCACCTAAAGAAGGCGAGCCCTCTGAGGGGTAGGATAATGGAAGGACTCTCCATTATATAAGAACACAAAGAAAAGGAAAATAGTGAGAGAGTTAAGGGAAATTCTCACCCGAACCAAAACTGGCAACGTTAGAACTGAAGGAGGGGAGGGGGTGCTTTGGAAATAGTGGAAAAGGGCGTAACAATTTTAAGTGCCTAGGGCGCAGGGGAGTTTAAAAACGGCCCTGGTGACAAGAGGCTTCTGGTAACTTAAATATGATTCATGGACGTCGGTAGATACGTGATATACGAATCTCGTGAAAACATCAATTCAATGTTTTTTCCATGCTTAGTCATTCCCAGTGCTCTACCAGAAACAAAATCCAAATTAAGCTCTAATCTTAAAAATTGTACTAATCTCAATCCTTAATATCGAAATCGCCGCCAAGTATGAGTGGAAGTACATGATACTGATGCTTCAGTAGTTTGGAATCACTTTCCGTTTCTGCTAAAGAGAACTTACATTCATTATTACACATATATAACAATAAATATTAGAGAATTTAAAATAATAAAAATGGATTTCAAATCATTATATATATTCATCAATAAGAAAAACAATCAAAATCATAGAAACATTTCATTATTTGGTTCTTTCAATTGTTTCTTTGCGTTCTTCATGAAGTAAGAGAATAGTTGACAAACGGAAAAGATTTTTATAGAAAAATAGGGGAAAACGTATCTGATGTAAAATGTATCATGAAAAGCCAACATACTTAATTTATAATAATTTTTTTTCTTGGGATTTGAAATTATAAAATTGATTATTAATAATCATTTTCCAATTCCTCGTGACAACCGTTAGTTTAAAAAATTTGCAATAAAACAAAAAAAAAATATAGTTTATTGAAAGCGGCAAAAAAATAAATAACAAAATATCAAATGTACTAAGAAGGACAACTATAAATGAATCTTTTTACAGTAAATAGTAGGCTAAATTTAAAAAGAAAGACTAATTATCAGTTTTAATTAACAGTATTAAATTGATCACTTTTTCTTTAAAAGTTATGCTTATTGAACGGAATGTGTCGTTGCTTAACCGGAGTATTGAACCTGCAACCCTACACAATGACAACTAGATTAATAGATCACAGCCGTCTATGGGCTGTTACTTGTTTAATTATTGTTTACGGTACTCAAGTACCTGCTTTCTTCCAACAGCGATCTGACGCATGCGTATAACACAGCGTAACTTTTTTTGTTAACGCTTGAACAAATTTCACTCACATAATATTTCCATACCAGGAGCTTTATATAAAAATGTATTCTTAAGGAGTAAACTCCAAAGTTGTGGCAAGTAGCCGGATACCTTAAAAGTTCCTTACAATGAAGTTCGAAGTGAGATGTACTGATTCTAAAAACGAGGCTAAATGCTTATCTGTTCAGTCTACTTAAATAATTCTTTCCGAGGTTCATAGCTGAAAACAGTTGTTCACATTTATAAGATGCAAACGTAGCACTTATTTTCTGAGTGTAAGCGAGTGAATATCAATGTCTCCTTATTTAGCTACTTTAGGGCTTTTGGCGACATGCCTCACAATTTTGAACCATGGTCAAGTGACGAGAACGACTCCTTAGCTAGTACCCCCTCTCTTAACTTCCACACCAGAATAATGGGAGGACGCTTCAGCTTTCGACAGATTTAACGTGCATCACTCTCCTACACCGTAGGTTTTCAGTTGTGCTAGGCTCAAACTCTTGACACGCTGGCCACGAATCCGTTGCCTTAACCACTAGGCTACCGCGGCCACTTGATTTTCAGGGAGTGAGATATTAAATTTGGGAAGCTTACTTTCGATAATGATTTGTAAAACTAACTTTGGTATATTCAAGGGGACATGGTACGATTTTTATATATATAATACAAAGTGTTTTAATTTAATGATTTTCATAAATTTTTTAGTTGCCTCCGATGAGTATTTATGTTGTAAAACAGATTTTGTGCTTAAAATTTCTTAAAAAGCTAGCCATTTAATTTTTTAAGGGAACCACTTGAAATTTAGGAAGTAATTTTAAAAATCTTCTCCCACAAAAATTGACGTACATATATGAAATTTGATTTACAAGTACGTTAAGCTATGTATAACAAACATTGGTATGAGTTTTTTAATAACGTGATTCGTATTCGTACAATACTTTTTATGAATGCTTAGTTTAGAATTTACACATTTTTTAAAGAATTTTAATTTCAATTATTTTTTAAGGAATAAGTATTGCTTTCATTGAAAAATGCATACCAACTTTTGTTCTATGTACTATTAGCAACAAGCGAAAACAACTTCCAAGTATTAAGCATAGTAGAATAAATTAAAAGTAAAAACACTTTAAAAACGAGCTTTTATTTAAACGCACCAAAAAGAATAAAATAAACTTTACCTTTAAAACTTTTTTTTACTATCAACTTATAACGTCACTGCACAATTTATATGATATAAAAACTTGTTACAAGATTTAAGTAATCGTATTTACTTAGTTTGAAATTTTTAAAAATTAAAAGCAATCAGATGAAGTTATTAAATTTACTTGTTTATCTACACAAATAAATCTCGCAAAAAGCTTTCATATCATATAAATTGTGTAATGACGTTATTAGATGATAGTAAAAAAAGTTTTAAAAGAAAAGTTTATTTTATTCCTTTTAGCGCGTTCTCATACAACCTTCTTTTAAAACAGTTTTCTTACTTTAAATTTATTTTTTACTTTTTAGTTATCGCTGGACAGGTTTCTCAGCCTGGTTATCTCATTCAACGCTGGTTCGTCATCCCTGGTTGAGCTGAATCAATTCTCGCAAAACGGGAATTAAAAATAAAATTGTGTTTTTCGTCTTAAAATTCGTAATTTTTAAGCAATTTTTTCAATCTTTGTACAGAACTTGGGCAATATTGTTCTACACACGAAAAAAAAAGTTACGCGAGATTATCTTCATAAATGACTAATTTCCTTCATGTTTAATTAAAATTTTGAGTATGTTTTAAAAAATCGTAAAAAAAAAGTTCGACATTTTATTTTTTTTAAAATCACCGATTCTATAAGAGCAAAGCATGAGATGTTTCAGTACGAAATGTAGATTCATTTAAACGAAAAAAAAGTTCATGTGCTACGATTCAGACATTTTTTTATAAAAATATCGATTTTGATTCATTTAAAAAAAAATCGTAAAAATACAAATATTATTTTGCAAAAAATATTGCACCGTATCGTGGCGAAATAAATGATCTTTCCAATTTTGTAATTATTTTTTGTCTGAGTTTTTTTTTTTAAATATTAGATTGCTCCTTTTAAAAACGTCAAAATTCCAAAAAAAATCCCCTCTTGGTTTTTTATTTTGCGTCACCGAACATAGAGGAATAAACAGCGCCCAGGAGTAAAACAATTATGCGTTTTAAGGTTTTTAAATAATATCTTTTTTAGTAATTGCAATATCGGAATATATATGTTCAAAGCATGCATTGTCATCCAAACTAAACGTATATACTAAATTTCAGCTCAATCGGTTGAAAATATCAGGTTCAAAATTGAGTTGCAAGATTCCACTCGAGCAAATTACATACGTACATACATTGCAAGTTAAATAAAAGCGCGTAAGAAAAGCCTTGGCATTTTAAATGAAGATAAACTAGTTATTTTATCTTTCCGAGTAAGTGAATATTAACGTCGCACTGTTCAGGTACACGAAGGCTTTTGGCGACGGACCACGTAATTTTGAACCATGGTCAAGTGACGAGGACGTCATCTCAGCTGGCAGCCCCCCTCTCCTAATTACCACACCAACAGGAGGACGTTTGAGCTCTCGACAGATTTTACGTGCATCGTTCCCCTACACAGCGGGTCTTCAGTGGTACTGGGCCAGCCTGATCCGATACATGACACGCCAGCCATGATCCGATACCTTGAAAACTCTGCTACCGTGGCCACTTTATCTTTCCGAGACAAGTCAGTTTAAAGTTTTGATTTGGCATTAAAATGGGAATAAAAACAAACATAAAAGTTATCCAACTCTGTATTTTTTTTTAACTTAGAGCTTTCAAACTTTGTTAGTTTGTAGAAAAGTATATAAAAATAATTTAGACTAAAAAGTTAGATTTAGTTTTTTGACCGATTTTCTTCAATTGAATCGTATTGTGTCCCCTTAAAAACAACTGTTTGAGATTGTTAGATTGCAACTCATTTAATTCAAGATGCAAATATAACCTCACTGCTTCATAATTTACGTTGAGAGGCATGGTTAAAAAATCCAATTCAGTTTTAATGGTATTTAAATCTTGAAATCAAACTCAAAAAACACTTTTTTTCACAAGCCATATTTCTTAAATTTCTCTTCATTTGCTGAGAGTATTGAATTTAATCTACAGCTATACCTAACAAAGATTATTTAACACTTGACCGTTTGTGAAAGCTGTCTGTGCTTGCTGTTTCCGTCGATTTATGTTTTTCCGAACAAAAATAGAGAAAGTAAAAAGATCATGGGGGAGAAAAAAGGAAAGATAATTTTTAAACATAGTAAAAAGGAGATGGATGTAAAATATATAAATATACATTTCATTTAATTTGAATCACGAGCTGGATAATTCAAACTTTTTCCACGGTCAGGATAGAACCTTTCGGCGGGCCGGAGTTGGCCCACGAACCGTAGTTTGCCCATCCCTGTTCTAGACAACAGAAATAAAAAAACAAACTATTACAGTATAGGACATGAGAGTTGAAAACAAGACTATTACATGCAAGAGCAAGCGAGTGAATATTAACATCGCACTATTCAGCAAGCCTAGGGTATTTTTGCAACGGACCTCGTCATTTTAAAACATGGTCAAGAAACGAGGAGGACCTCTGAGCTGGCACCCCCTCCCTTCCTTCTACACAAATCAATGGCAGGATTTGAGCCTCGACAAATCCAATGTGCATCGGCCCTCTACACAGCGGGTCTACCGCAGAACTAGGCTCGAACTCATGACACACCTGCCTCGAGTGAGTGACCTTGAATACTAGGTTACCATGTACACGATAGATAGTGAAAGAAGCTGGATAGCAGACGGTAATAGAAGGCTGAGATGAGTGAGTGAATATTAACGTCGCACTGTTCAACTATATACGAGGGCTTTTGACGACGGTTCGCGTAATTTTGAACCATGGTCAAGTGATGCGGATGACACCTGAGCTGGCACCCCCTCTCCTAACTACCACACCACACCAACGGGAGGACGTTTGAGCTCTCGACAGAGCTCACGGCGGGTCTTCAGTGGTACTGGGATCGAACTCGTGACACGCTAGCCATGATCCGATGCCTAGACCACTTGGCTACCGCGGCCAATAGAAGGCTGAGATATGCATATGATATAATCTAGGATAAGTAGGCAAGATCAACAGTTTGTGTTGATGAAGATGGTGAAAAAACTGCAGGAATAGGGAACGATGCAGTTTGAAATCAGATTAGCAGGAGGTTGAGGTTTCAGGCTAAGAAAACAGATATGTAATAAGGAAACGAGGGTGAATTTAAAAACAATTCAAGGTAATACATTTATATATAAAATATTTTGCAATTAATCAAACACATCTGCAATTCATAAAACGTAATAAATATAACTAGGGCCGTGGGTATCCTAGTGGTAACAGCATCGGACTCCAGACCGGAGGGCCCCCGTTTGAGATGCCCGATAACAAAAAATATCCTCCATACACACGGAGTACGTGCACGTTAAATCAGTGGGTCCGAAAGTCTGGCGAGCGGTTGCAACAGAAACCACGGTGCAGGGTAATGGAGAATATTTCCTTCCTCTCCCGCTCATGTCTAAACTGTGGAAGTGGAGATAGTTGGTGTCGCCATGTATCGTGTAGAGTTCTACCTGTCTCAAGCTCTGGCAACTTTCATTCCTTCTCTTCGGGAAGGACACGCCATCAACAACATAACTTTTTAACGGAAAATATTTGCATATCTATATATATGAACTTTTTAAGGAATAAAAAAATTGTAACGTAAAATTAAAAATAGTTACATTATAAAAGTTTTGGTATGTTAAATAAAATGACCCACTGATTATATTGTATCTTTTTATTTCAAATAAAACTACTCTAAAATACAACATAAAAAGTATAAAATGCATTCTTCTATAAACTCATAATTCTAAATTCAATGTATCAAATGTCTACACAATACAAAACAAGGTTTAAATTAAAAATTTGGTATTTATGACTACTAGTTGATCCTACACCTCAAAAATCCAAACTGATTACTATTTCCTATAAATATATTTCCATCAAACACTTTTATAATATATATAGTTAGTCTTTTCTCCCTTAATTTGGCAATTTTCTTGCGATCAATAAATTAATTTAATAGCCTCCTGTCAGCCGAATACTAGTTTTTTTCCTTAGTAAGATTTGCAATTTAATCTATAAAATTGTCCACTCAATGAAGATAAAACAATGCTTAAAGAAAAAGATATTTCCAGAGTCAGCTAATAAAAAATGAATCTTTAGTTTCTAGTCAATCTTTAGTTCAACGCAGTTCAATAGTTTATCACATGCCACGATGAATTTTATAACTTCCATTTTCACGTGGTCGTCAATTTTTGTTACATTATTGATGTATTTAATTACGCTTTAAGAGTTCGCCGTATGCTGTAGTTATTTTGCATAAGAGAATGATACTTTTATTCGTTTCTCAATAGATCGTTAACTGTTATCTTATATAATACAATGACTTTTTATAATTTCACGATTTCCGATTACAAGAAATGATCTTCAATATCTTCAGAAGAAGTTTACATAAAACTTTAGATTTAGGAACTTTTCTGATAAGGGCAAATATTTAATGTGCTAAAATTCATTTACAAAACTTCATTTTAAATAATATTTTTGTAAAATAGTTACTTTAGAAAAATCTATTTAAAAAAAAATGTAAAAATATTTTAAAGCTCATGCTGTAAAAAGATTCGAAAAATGTCGAGTAAATATTTGTTGCTAGAGTGAAAAATTTAACACTGGGATTTAACAATAGAGTATATTTGTAAGCTCCTATGATGCTGGCAAAAATAGGAATTTTACGAGTCTTCAAATCTGAACAAACCTTGAAGAAAAAACGTATTAAATCCACTCAAATATCTTTTCTTTAATTACTTTTTTTAAAATTGCGTAAGCATGGGTTTTGCCTCTTCAATTCCATTTCGAAATCGTTATTTAAAACCAAACCAGGACATGCTATCAAAGACAAATCAGCCAATTTTCGAAACCGGATAGCTTTAATACACCCTTGATTGGTTATTAAGGAATTTGAGCTTAACATAAGTACTTTTAGATACATTAGGTTAGACAAAGGTGTTGCAGTTATAGAATCAGAATAATTTTCAAATTCACCAGTCAGTCCAGAATCAGATATTGTTGAGCAATATTCAAGTATCAAACATTTCAAAAATGTTAAATTTTGACAAATCATGTTAAAAGTTTCGTCCGAAACAGGAATGCCAGAAGCATCTAAATAGCGAATATTTTGATTGCATTTCAGTAATTTAAAAAGACTATCATCGCTTATTTTTGCGAAGTGCAAATTCAAATATTTCAGTTTAAATGTCTTCAGGTTTGCCACGGCTACTTGATAACTGAACTCTGAAATCTTCATACTGCCAGAAACATCTAATTTTACCAGATTCTGCAATTGCAATATTTTAGAGATGCTTCGGTCAATCGTTGGGTTTTTCCTTATGATCAACTCTTGAAGATTAGGCAGACATTTACAGACAGCACAGACTGCAAAATCTGTGTCATGCAACAAGGAGGACAGATCAAGATATATCAATGAAGACTGCATCTCACAGAACTTGTATATGTAGTTTGCAGGGAAGTTCCGAGGAAATAGTATACTTCTTAATTTCAAGCCCTCGATTTCAGAAATACTTAATACAGCCTGTATTGAAAACCTTAAGAATGTGAAATCGACATGTCTTAACGTGGTGCTGTTTTTTTCTATTAATAATTTTATACTTGAAAAAGTGAAAACTTTATATGAAGGATTATTTTCTAATTCTTCATTAACAAATCTCCTGTACGCTTCCTTTTCGAATGATACACTGTTATATAGTAATAGTTTTTCTAGTTTAAATAAACTTTCAGTGAGTTCAGATATAACAAAATCTGACAGACCAAAAAATATGTGTAATTTTAACTCCGTAACATTAGGAAGAAAAGCGAACAAAGAAGGGATATCAGAATTTAGCACATCCAGTGTCGTCAAATTATCACAACGCAGATTTTTACATTTAAATTTCGATTTGTCATCATCTACTGCGCAATCAATAAAGGATAGAATAACCAACTGGTTGCTGTATTTCTCCAAGAATTCAATCACAGAATCGCCAATGACAATTTTACAAAATGAAAACCATTGAAATTTCCGTGTCATGCGAGAAAATAGTTTAACGGCTTCGTCAACTTCTCCTGAAAATTGAATTTTGACGTCACAGAGCAATTCAGGGAAGTCAATAGTTTGCAACCACTCTTTACATACTTGGGAAGCTTTTAATCTGTCTCCACCTTTTAGGAATTGGAATATGTGTGTCAGAACCTGGAAGTTAATATAAAGCATAAATGAAGAGTTTTTTTTACATCACAAAACTCAATAACTGTAAGGTAAAGAATATACGTATGTTTCAAAAATAATAATTTGAAATGCAGGAAAAGCTTTAATGTTTTTTTTCCTGTCAAATAGACGAAAATTTTTGTTTTAAAGTAATATTCATAACATTTCGAAGTATATTTTAGAGTACACCTTTTCTTGTAATCGCAATAGATTTTTATTCCACAATATTATAATATGTTTTAAATACTTTATTTTGTATTAGTATTACTGTGTATGTTAGGAAGTCCTTTTAATTCCAATAAATTTTATAACGATATTTAAGGCTTTTAAATGTATATTTTTTATAGACTTATTTCATCTTAATTCACTAATTTTATTTTTATGCGGTACTGCTATTGGTTTTTGTATAGGTGGGAAACATTTACTAGATGTTGTGTTCACGAGACAAGGTTTATCTTTTAGTTTTTACTACAACGATTTTAACTTTATATATACTAGATAGTATTCTATTAAACTCTAATATTAGATATTTTTTATTAGTAATTAGTGTATTTTACTTGGTAATAATCACATATTTCTAATATTTCTGCCTTTTTCTATAACCCAATGTATAAACAAATTACAGGTGAAATTTGGTAGGCCAAAAAGCAGGTTTAAATCTGTAATCTTGGCTCCTTAGATCAAGAATTTGCTATTGTACTACTTTGGCTAATACTTCTTCCTGTTCTGACTCGTTACGCTTAGGTTTATATTACCTATATATAACTAATAGTTTTAAATTATTTCAAAATTCATCCCAAGAATTTATGAAATACTATTGCTTCAATAATATCTGTTCGAAAGGAAAATTGTTATTTTTATTTTGTTGGAACGTTCAACAAGATATAAAAAAGAAGCATTTCAACCTTTCGTACCATCAATCAAATTGTACTCTGGCGGTACAATTTGATTAAAGAAAAAAATTTGCGGTGATTATTTGAGATTAAATTTTTATTCGTTCATTTATATCAGAGAGCTTACATGTATTTAGATTTAAAATCTGAAATTATGGCAAAAAAGTTAACAAATTAGTGTTTTTACATTATTTTCTCCTTTTTCCAAAAAAAAGAAAAATAAAAAAAGATTTAATCGCGTACGCTGAGCTTCAACTTATGTGTGTGATTCCCATTCAATCAACTGTAGTTTCGTAATTTGGGGCAATTTTAAGAAACGTTATCAAAACGTTAAATGTATGTATTTAAACACATTTCATTATCTTGTAATTGTAGCATTTATTATCAAAAATAATAAGAATAATTATGACATCAATCACAAGATGGTTTAAGTAGCAACTATAAATTTAAGAAACTAATTTTTGTAAGAAAAAATAACACAATAATTTACAAATATATTTTTAAAAAAATATTACAATGTAGTTGGAAAACATCAATACTTAAAAAAAGTAACTAGTTGATAATCGAACGAAATATTGTTAATAAGGATTCCATAGTCAACGTCATCAATAAGGTTAATTAATACTGTTATTAATTATTATAAGTAACCTGTACCAATGTTTCAACATATTGACTACTACAAAGAATAAAAATATCTTTCTAAAGATTTGGAGAAAAAAAAGATGGATGTTAGGGGGTATGTGCTATTAATTGAGTCCAGGAAATAGTAGTCCCGAAAACTCGAATGTGAACCGAAGGGTGACTGAAAATGCCGGGTTATCGAGAATGGGATTAACACTAGAAAGACAGATTTTGAATATACCTATATTGCGTAAAAGCAGTCAAAATGACTGGATTGTGAAAGAATTACCATTGTGTAAAGAAATTTATTTAAAATTAATTTTTAATATTATTAATTAGTTATAAAACAGTTTATTGGTAAATACCAGTTAATAAATGTTAAGAATTAAAATAAATTACCTCACTTGGAAAAAAAAATTATGCATTATTTGCAAATTTTATGCAAATAAAAGTGGAAATTCTTTCATGCGTACATTTTTCGCAAATACACATTCGACATTTTTTCATAAATTTAGGGCACAATTGATATAAAATAAGAAACTTGTTAGAATAAATATCACTCTGTAAACATACGAATAACAAGTTCTACTTTAGTTTATTGAGCAATGAGCCCATTTACACGATGAAGTTTCTGATACTGGAGCAACGAAAAGTAGGAGGGATAGGCCAGTAAGGTATGCGGAAAGAGACGAAGTTGTAAGCTATCATCAAAATAACTTCCACCTAACCTAACCACAGAGCCGAATTGGTCATAAGAAATTTACTCAATTTAATAATAGTTATTTGATTAGTTTAAATTTCCCGAGCAGTCAAAATGACTGCTTTGGGGCAATATATGTATAATATATAAACCGCGAAATAAAGGAGGAAAAAGCAACTACATTTATTGCAAAACGCATTTATATGTTGTTTAAAAAGTCACATAATTTTAAGGAATTGTATTTTATACATAATTTTCTTTCCAAGCAAAACTAAGAAGCCAATCAAAATGACTTCCTCAGGCAATCTAGTATTAAAAAAAGATTAAGTACATAATTCCTCAGAAAATGTTGTACTGTACTTGCTTTGCTTGAGAATACAACAGAAAATAATCTTGCCAAATACACAAGTAAAAGTTGGTAATTTATGAAATTACTTCTTTGTAAAGTGTGAAAATCTGTGAGTACATAGTATACAGTAATTTACGAGATCAAACACACCACAAAACAATACTTTATGAAGACAAAACTTTCTATGATAAAAATTAAAGAGCCGATTGCGCAAGAACTAGCTACTCTTAAAGAAATGCCCAATGTACGGTTGTCTTTCGTACTTTCAGCGTTTTGCTGCTTCATCAAGAAGAAACAAATCCATTACCTACAAATCTTTTTCAAAACACTAAAGGGTGTTTTCGATAGCTTTCAGTCTCTCCCTAACAAGGGGAAGGCACGACTAGGGAAATTCATTTCGAGACGAGACTGTGCATACACACACACAATAGTAGTACTCCTTTAGAATGTACAACTCTCATTGTAATTCCGCTGAATGGGCAGTCAATTCAGAGAAAATAGCCTTCGAAATTAAAGTCTAGCATACATTAAGTTCTATTTCCTACCAACGGTGCAGCAACGTGATCGGTAAAGTGTGTGTGTGTGTGTAACTGTCTACCACACTACAGGCTTCAGTTCGAGTCACGCGACTAATTTTTTTGTTTTAAATTCATTTAATTATATTTAAAAATAAATAAATTTATTTAAAAATGCATTAAATACTAACATAACATAAAATGATATACGTCAATTATGTTGCACATATGTTACTTATAGTACACGAGAACATCGTTAAGAAGGTTGATTTACTTCACTATTAATATCACTGTGAGAATTAATTACATATTCTCTCGTCATTAATCACTGTGACAAGAGGCTTGTGGCAACTAATATATGATACGTGAACGTCGGTAGATAAGTGATTTACAAATCGTGAAACATCACAACAAAGGTTGTACCATACCTTGTCATCCCCTATCTAAAAAAAAAATCTAAATTTAGCTCTGATTTTACCAGTTGTGCTAATCTCAGTCCTTCACCTTTAATGATATCAATATTGCAATCGCCACCAAGTATGGGTGTTAAGTACATGATACTGTTTCCCCAGTAGATTAGAACCACCTTTTGTATAGGCTAATAATGTTTCGTGGATATAATCTATGATGCAACATTCTGATTGGCAGAAATATAAACTGTGACGACAGCAATGGGTTTACATTTAGGTAAAGTGCATCTCGTGGCACATATATCTCCCAAATTAGATTTAGTTTAACGAACTGGACATTTCTTCTCACAAAATAATCTTATGTTGGGAATCGCGCACATTTTGATAGATGGTGTCTTCTCTCCCCCATGATTAATACTTGCTCATCTATACTGTGTTATGCGTTTAAAATTTTCAATTTCGACTAATTTCTCATTGCGCAGCCATGTTTCCGGTATCAAAATGTGTGCTTTTTACACAATATTGGTTGTGTTGTTGAAATAAAGTTTAATTTTGATAATTATGCTTCGTTACTTTGCTATTCAACGCACCAAAGCAGTATTAAATACATTCAGCCAAATTTGGTGATTTTCAGTTAATATAGTCAACTTCTTTGTCAAAAGAGCTAATGCATGAAGTGTCACTTGGCTCGGAAAACCGGTTTTTGACGTCAATTACGGTTAAATAGAAAAACGCTTATAAATGTATTTTGCGAATTTTTTTTTAAAGTCTTAAATTTTTTTTTTGAGGGTTTAGTTTTAAAAACATACTTCCTAAATTTAATACATTGATAACAAATAACGGTAATTTTTAAACAAAAAAATGTGAGGAATAACGGCAAAAATGATTTCTTGTAAAAAGGGTATTAGAAACAAAACTCTTGAAATTGGTAATTCTTTAGTAATTTTTAAATCTTTAAAGAAAACGCGTATAACGACGTATTACACTTGGAAAAAGTTTCATGAGAATATTTTTTATAAATAACGAAGCTATTAAATGTTTTGGTAGAATTGAGTATTTTTTGAAAAATTGTGATAAAAATAAAATTTGACATTTTATATTTTAAATCACTGATTCAAAAAGAACAAAGTATGAGCTTTTTTAGGGCATAATGTCGCTACATTACAATGGAAGTGAGTGAATACTAACGTCGCACTGTTCAGCCACACGAAGACTTTTGGCGATAGACCTCGTAATTTTGAGTCATGGTTAAATGACCAGGACGACACTTGATCTGGTCCCTCTCTTTAATTACCACACCAACGGAGGATGTTTAAGCTTTCGGCATATTTAACGTGCCTCGTTCCCCTACACGGCTAGTCTTTAGTGGTGCTGGGCTAGAACTCATGACATGCCAGCCACGATCTGATACCTTGACCACTAGGCTACCGTTGTTCCTTATCTCGTCTTGAAAGAGATCTTCAAGAAATAGGGCTATTAAAAAATTGTGCCTAGTGATATAGTGACAAGCAAAATTATATTTTTTAAATACACTATTTTACCGACAATTTAAACAAGTTGCTGATCCATGTTTGTTTTTTTCTTTGAAATACACAAGTCATATATTCTTTAGATATTTTTCGCTTGGAAGTCTCAGGAGTGATGCTTAAAAATTGCTTTCACCCATAAAATGGTCGTTTCTCCATTGTTATTTGTTTTCACTAACCATTACCATTATAAAAAAGGGAAAAAATCGCGCAATTCATACAATCACGACATGGATAGCGAAATTGATATATTTGATTGCTTGATTCATAGAACTCCTTGTTGTATTTTTATTGCATTGTTCATAACTGAATTTGTACAACGGCCCATGACCAGGCCACTCAGAAAGGTCCGGTAAGACACATATGGCCCGTGGGCTGCAAGTTGAGTATTGCTGATGTAATCGGTTCTTTTCGTCCTATGGCAGCATATTGGCTACTATGAAATGCAAAGACAGGTTGGAAAAGACATTTATTAGGGTAGAGCTGTGCATTTTGAGAAAAGAGCGTTCATATATTTGAAACGAGTCTTTTTCCAACAAAACATCTGACGTATATTCATGTTAGATAGGGGAATCACTTGAAAAAATATTCCATCCTGTCCGTAAGTTGTCCAATATTTGAAGGCCGTGCTAGATAGTCTTTTCAAGCTGGAGTCATACGCTCATAAAGAGGAAGTGGAACAGATTGAATTTTTAAATACTTAAATGAGTATTTTCTTACGCTCTTAAGTCCAAAGGTAATTAATTGCACTTCACATAGACTATGTTCTTGGTAATGTACAGTACGCATCTTGGCAAATTCAAAATGCAGTGCAGTGGACAGGACCTAGTTTTCTTAATAGTTTTGGAAGCAGATCCGTAAACAACCGAGCCGTAATCGATCCAGGTGTTTTCGATAGTTCAAAAGATTAGGAGTAACGATTGATGATCCACTTGGCCGGAGATGATCCATAATACATTAAGGAATATGAAGAATTATTCACACTTTTTCCGCAAACATAGCTGGAAAGGAAGTTAATTTGTTATTAGTTACTTCTAGAAAGGGTGCGTCATTGACAACAGTAATCTTTATACGTAAATTCAAATGTCATTATCAGGAAGAAAGCCGCGTTCCCTCCAAAAATGCACGCAGCAAGTTTAACCTGTGGAGAAATACTAGGACCGTTGGATCAACTGCATCGTACCACAATTCATTGACGGCTGTTTGAAGCTGCCGTATATAAGAGTTTCACTACATATTTTAAAGTCACCAGCATGTAAAAGAAACTTGCGTAGTCGGCTGTATTTCTAATCAAATTTTTGAAATATGACTTGAAACCAATACCACTCAAAATACGTTCTCTGGGCAATCCCTCACCATTCAATAAAAGACGAAAGAGTTTCCTTACATAAACTTTAAAAGGACGAACAATATATGACAGTTCTGTTCTTTTAAAACAAAAATATTTGTAGAAGTTCTTCAAAGAATCAATTTGGTTGCAAAATTCTTAAGGAGAATAAAAGGGTTTTACAGCGTTAGGATTGTGATTACTGCTTATCAACCTTTTCCAATTATAACTTATACATTTAGCATTACCAATACACTTTATGAAAATAAAAATAACTTAACTATACAAATATTTTTTCTGCATGATTGGCCACTAATACTTATCAAATGTAAGAATATTCGTATGCTTTTAGGTATCAACAAATGTCTTCCTTGATACATAATGCGTTTTTGCAAGTAGGTGGATTTCGATTTAGACAAGTTATGATTAAAATTACTTCACATGAAAATGTACTTAAAAAAATTTGTAAAATTTCCAGAGAAGGGAATTAGGGCGCTAAGTATACTTTTTGGAGCTTACTCTTAAGAATCGATTTTTATATAAGGCCTATGATAGGGGAATATTATGAGGAGTGAAATTTGTACAATCGTTAACAAAAAAAGCGTTACCCTGTATTCTATGCATGCACCAAGTTGCTGTCGGAAGGAAGAACTATTTTTCTTTTTAAAATTACAATCATACTTTTCCTACAAAAATCAGACAAAAATTATTACAGAATTGGAAAGTTCACATTTTTGGTCACGATACGGTATACATATATAATTTTTTTTACAAAATCACGAATTGTTGCATTTTTTACGATTTCATTTAAACTGAGCCAATATCCATGCGTTTTTATGAAAAGAGTTTTTCAATCGTTCTGTACGAATTTCTTACCTTCATAATGTATCGAAATTCTGTACTGAAAAAGTTCATACTTTGTTCTTTTTGAATCAGTGATTTAAAATATGAAATACCAAAAGCTTTTTTTGTGCGTTTTTTTTTAAAAAATACACAACATTTTAACTAAACATTTATTTCCTTCGTTATTTATTAAAATAATCACTCGAAATTATTTTTCGAAGTTTCAAACGTTGTTATCTACGCTTTGCTCAAAAATTTTTAAAAAAATGCTTAAAAATTACAGATTTTAAAATAATTTGTGTTTTTAGTCTAATACCCTTTTTACAAGAAATCTTTTAAATAGTTTTTTCTTATAATTTTTGTTTAAAAATTACAGTTATTTGTTATCTGTGAGCGAAATTTGGAGAGTATATTTTAAAAACTAGATCCTCAACAAAATTAAATCTTTAAAAAAAAATTCTCAAACTACATTTGCTAGCGTTTCTCTTTTTAGCGTAATTGGCGTCGAAAATCGGTTTTCAAGCCAATGGACATTTTGTTCCTTACCTCTTGACATAAGTTGACTATAACAATTGAAAACTAAGTTTCTCTGTATGTATTTAATACTGTTTTAGTGCGTTGAATAGCAAAGTAACGAAGCATGATTACCAAAAAAAACTTTATTTCACTAACACAACCAATATTACGCAAAAAGCACGTGGCAAAAAAAAAAAAAACGTGGCTTCGCAGTAAGGAATTAGTTGAAATTGCAAATTTTAAACGCATAACAGTATAGACGACCAAGTATTAATTGTGGGGGCGGTGTCGCCATCTATCAAAATGTGCACGATTCACAACAAAAGTTTACAGGCAATCATGATGATTTTGTGAGAAGAAAAATACCCAGTACTTAAATCAAACTAAATCTAATTTGGGAGATATATGTGCCACGAGATGCACTTTACCAAACGCTAGGCCCATTGATCACCATAGAGTGTATTTCTGTCAATTAGAATGTTACTGTAATTATACATTATATTCCACGAGACAATATTAGCATATACAGAAGGGAAACAGTATCATATGCATCCACTCATACTTGGGGGAGATTTCAATATAGATTTCGATAAAGGATTGAGAATAAAACAATTTTTGAAATCAGAGCTCAATTTGGATTTTGTTCGTATAGGTATTGTATAACCATTGAAGCGATGTTTTTACGATTCGTGCATCAAGTATCTACCTACGTTCACGTATCATGCTTTAGTTACCACAAGTCTCTAGTCAGTGATTAATAATGGCGAGAGAATATAAATACTCACAGTGATAATTACCCAGGGCTTCTCAAATTTTTAATACTTGCACGACCCAATTTTCATCTCTCCCCTCCCCATTCAATAACAATGTATTCGAATCAGTAGCGCACACAAAAAATTTTCGAGGGGGGGAGTTCATGGTCGAAAGTCCCCCAACTCGTATACCTCAAGACAGCAACAATTGATTCTTCCGATTTTGTCGATTTTGTTTACAAAAAACAGTAAAAACAAATTATTCAATTAATAATTAGCATTAATTAATAAAAAATTATTAAATAGAAGTAATTAAATTTTACAATATATATATATATATAGGATTATCATCAATCGAAAAAAAACTCAATGGCTTTGGGGGGTGTCCGGACCCCCTTGTGTGTGCCACTGATTCGAATACAATAACGAGTGACTTTTATGCTTAAGCTACAATATTGAGCTTTATTATAAACTAAACAAATTATCTAGATAACTGTTCAATTTTATATATATTACTGTTTTTAAGTAATTGATATTTTAACTAAGGTACTTTCACACAAGCAATAGGATAGAGACATTATACTATCAATTTTTAAATTGTATCAGATTGCAATAAATACGGATCATATGTATTATTTTTTATTACGCCAGAATGCATTTTGTTTTACATCCACTTAGTAAATAAATTTTTATTTTTGACATGCTTGTGTCCCCCCCCCCTCCATGTAAGGTTAAAACGTCACCCTAAAGAGGCGTGCCCCAGTTTGAGAATCGCTGTATTAATAGTGAAGTAAAATATATCAACCTTCTTAACAATGTACTCATGTACTATAAGTAACATATTTAAGTAACATAAATGGCGTATATAATATATTTATATGTGTATTAATTTACCGAATCAATAAAAAAATGTGAATAAAAAAAGAATACATGAAAGGTTTCAGTATTTTATGAGATGCGTTTATTTGCCCTACTTGCCTACTATATAATCAGAGACAACCGTACTTAAGGAGTTAAGTCCACTTGTGCGTCGAAGACCGCTCAGTTTTTTCATTCTTTTAAAATTAATAGGAAATATTACACAGCGGACTTAATTTCTCAACTCCCTTTTCTTATGGAAAATGCAGTGCACTACTTTTCAACCCAGACAAAAAGTTTTGAATCACAATTACAGCCATTTACCGGTTGTAAATAAAATAAGGATTAAAATTATTTCCTCTATAAAAATAAGAAAAATTATACCTCTGGAGGCAATGATGAGATGTCACGGGCCATTGCATAAAAGAAATTCCTAGAATTATTCAAACGAAACTTCTGAAAAGTGTAAAATATCTATCAAACTAACCTCACAGAGGCTTCGTAGTTTCGGAAATGACCGATCCCAAGAGTCGCGTTTCATAAGCAAAAGAGTTTTATGAATTCAGATCATTTCCCATTGAAGTTATTTTCAAATTATTCAGAAGTCAAAAGCATTCAGTGAAGATCAAGAGAGAACAAAGTGTAATTGCATTCTTTTTAGAAGGTAGCCTTGTAGTGAAGGTAACGGACTAGTGGTCAGCGTGTCATCAGTTGCAGCTTAGTACTGCTGAAGACCCGCCGAGTAGGTTAGCGATGAATGTTCAATCTGTAACAAGCGCTCAAACGTCCTTCCGTTGCTGTGGTATTGTAGTTGGGAGAGGGGGATGCCAGCTCAGGTGTCGTCCTCGTCACTTGACCATGGTTCCAAATTATGACGTCCATCGCCAAAAGCCCCCGAGTGGCTAAACAAATGCGGCGTTAATTTTCATTGACTCGAGAAGGAAAATATAAAATATTATTTGAGAATTCAAATGATATAGAGGGGGGAAAAAAGGCAACGCGGTGGTTATACTATGTCAAAATTATATATCGCATAACGCTGAAAATAGGTTAGTGAATTTTGTCGAAATATTTTTGACATCATGGGAAAAAGAAATTATAAACAATTATAACTTTTTAATCATTTGTAATAGTTTAGTCCGTTTCGGTTTTTTTTTTTTTGCTCTATTGAACATATCCCACAATGTTTTCTGAGATTGAGAGTTATGTGAACGTCGCTCTAGAAAGTAGCCTTAAGTCTGCTAACGATGGACACCGTAATTTTGGACCACAGTCAAGTGACGAAGTAGACACCTGAGCTGGCATCACCCTCTCCTAACTACCATACCAACGGGAAAACATTGAACATCGACACATTTAACGTTCATCTAATATATTGTAACGAATTTCACTGTTGGGTTCAGGGATTGAATAGACTTTAATCAGGACAGCGATAAAACAGTTCTTTAGTATCAGCCCAATGAAGAATACAATGTTCAGAAAGGCATAAGAACAGCCGAAGTCACAGTAATACAACACAACAGCAACACAACGCAATGTACTGATCCAGCGGGAAATAGATCAAATGCAGAGCCGTAGGCTTTCGTACTCTTTTCGGCATAAATCCCGACGGAATCACCCGTAAAGTAACAGAGGCTGCCGGCGCGTCTGAGCTTCAAGAAATCTGAACAACTCATGTTGCATTTCAGTATGCCTTATATAGACACGGCGAAAGTGGTAGAACATTCCAGAAAATAGGAGAACCGGAAGTCATCCAATATCGCCAAATTTGGCGGCAAAATAAGTTGCCAAAACTGTCGCCAACTAAACGATATCTCGCCAATTTGGCGAGATACCCATAGAGCCCCGTGTTATTTACAAGGTCCCATAGCAATTGATCTAATTCACATGGTTACATGCAATAAACATTAATCCTGCACTATTTTTCAAGCAGAATAGTAATTTTGACATAATTTAACATAATAAACACATTTTAAATACCAAAATCGTATATATATATATATATACTAGTATATATATATACTAGCTTACATATAGACATATGTTGCTGTGGCTTTGTTTTAATGCGTGGGTTTAATACTTTTCTAAATCATTCAATGCAGTCAAATTAATCTTCGTTTACAATTTCGGAGAGTTGAAATTAATCATAAAACAACATGTTTTTAATTCTGTATTTTTTCTCCTATTTGAGTATAGTATAATGTATAAAATATTTACTTAGTTGTTACGTACAAACATATGGAGATTTAATTTTATAAATGAGGTTACTAATGGTCCTTTTTTATCGATTTTCAATATCATTTTAAACTGTAACAACAAAGAAGTTCAATATAACGAATCGCTAATCAGTGCACAATATTTTTTTTAGTAACCCATCTTTTGCTAACTCAAATAGATTTCAACGGTTTCCCCACACGGTGGCATGCAACATATAGAAAATCCCCGTTTCTCGAATGGGCAACTAAATCCAAGAATCAAATGGACATTGTGTGTCTTTGAGATTTATGGTCATCACGAAAAAACCAAACAAATAGGGAATTGAAGCCTTTTGAATGGTATTGGAGATTCTGACGATATCAGTGGAATACGTGGCAACAGGACGATTTCCCCTTTAAACGTTACAGTCGAAATGTTTGTTTAAAGAAGTTTCCCAGTAATTCTTTTCATGACGTTTACCGTTTTGTAACGCCTACCGTTGCATAAGCTAGGTGGATTTAAGTTACGCAGCAGAATAACCAGTGTACCAATCTTCAACTGAAGACTATGTGGTGACATTCCTGATACATCCAGAGAATTCAAAAAATCAGTGGGAAAGCTTATGGTCTTGTTTCATCAACAATAGTGTCCATTCATTTAAAAGGCACTGGATCACCAGGCAACAACTCGATATCTGGAAAATTATTTCGTCAATATCAACACTTTTTGTGATTAAGTAACAGGACTGCAAATCATATCATTATCTAAGTAATTATACAGTATATCCGGCAAGGTACTCTCCTACAATTCCCTTTTTGTTTTAAAATATATTTTATAATACATATTTTATAATATTTTTTAATATATTTTATAATAACTTTTGTATAAAATATTTTATAATATTATATTTTTGTTTAAATTTGTTAAAAATATCCTCTCGATGAATTTAAAAACAATACTTAAAGAAAAAGATATTTCTAGAGTCGGCAAAAAAACCTGGACTATAAAGTTTCTAGTAAATCGTTAGTTCAACAGTTTATCATCCCACGATGAATTTTTTAAGTTGCATTTCACTTGGCTTTCATTTTCCATGATACAGTATTGATATATGTAATAAAGCTTAACGGGAGATCGCCAAATGCTGTAGTTCTTTTGCATAAGATAATGATAGTATTTTTCGTTTCTCAATGCTATCCAATATAATGTAAGGTCTTTATGATTTCAAGATTTCCGATGACAAGAATTTGCATAAAACTTTGGATTTATGAACTTCTTTCTTGAGAAGGATAAATATTCAATATGCTAAAATTCATTTCACAAAAACCAGTTTCAAATAAAATATTTCGTAAAATAGTTACTTTAAAAAATTTATTTAAGAAAATGTAAAAATTGACATCTAACGCTGTAAAAAGTTACCAAAAATGTAGAGTAAAAAATTGTTCTAGAGTGAAAAATGTAACAAGGTGATTTAACAATTGTGATCATTTTGTAAGCTCCCATGACAAGAAAAATTTTACGAAATTTCAAATCTAAGCAAACCTTGAAGTAAAAGTATTAAATCATCCTCACAAAATTTTTTTTCTTTAATTACTTGTTTTAAAATTTCGTAGACATGGGTTTTGCTTCTTCAATTCCATTTCGAAATCGTTATTTAAAATCAAACCACGACATGCAATCAAAGATAAATTAGTCAATTTTTGAAACCGAATAGCTTTAATACATCCTTGATTGGTTATTAAGGAATTTGAGCTTAACATTAGGTCTTTGAGATACTTTAGATTAGACAACGGCGTTGGAGTTATAGAATCAGAATAATTTTCAAATTCACCAGTCAGTCCAGAATCAGATATTGTTGGGCATGATTCAAGTATCAAATATTCCAAATATGTTAAATTTTGACAAATCATGTTTAAGGTTTCATCCGAAACACGAATGCCAGAAGCATCTAAATAACGAATGTTTTTATTGTTTTTAAGTAAATTAAAAAGACTATCATCGCTTATTTTTGCGAAGCGCAAATTCAAATATTTCAGTTTAAATGTCTTCAGGTTTGCCACAGCCTCTTGATAACTGAACTCGGAAATGTTCACACTGCCAGAGACATCTAATTTTACAAGATTCTCCAACTGGAATATTTTATAAATGCATTGGTTAATTTTGGAGTTTTTCCTTATGATCAACTCTTGAAGATTAGGCAGACAGCTACAGACAGCACAGACTGTAAGATCTGTGTCATGCAACAAGAAGGATAAATCAAGATGTATCAATGAAGACTGCATTTCACAAAACTTGTGTATGTAGCTTGAATGCAAGTTCCGAGGAAACAGCATACTTCTTAGCTTCAAGCCCTCGATTTCAGAAATACTTAATAGAGCCTGCTCTGAAAACCTTACGAATTCGAAATCAACATGTCTTAATGTGTCACGGTTTTTTTCTATTAATAATTTTATACCTGAAAAAGTGGAAGTTTTGAATGAGAGATGTCTTTCTGTTGGTTGTTCATCAATATAAAATCTCACTTCTTCAAATGACAAATTGATATATAATAATAATCTTTCTAGTTTAAATAAACATTTAGTGAGTTCAGATAAGGCATAATCTGACAGATTAAAAGTAATCTGTAGTTTTAACTCCGTAACTTCAGGAAGAGAAGCAAACAAAGAATGGATATTAGAACTTTGCACATGCAGTGTCGTCAAATTATCAAAACGCAGCTTTTTACTTTTAAATTTGGATTTGTCATCACCTACTACGCAGTCAATAAAGAATAAGGTAACTAACTGGGTGCTGTATTTCTCCAAGAATTCAATCACAGAAACGCCAATAACAATTTTATAAAATGAAAACCATTGAAATTGCCGTGTCATGCGAGAAAATAGTTTAACAGCTTCATCGACTTTTTCTGAAAATTGAACTTTGACTTCACAGAGCAGCTCAGGGCAGTCAATTGTTTGCAACCACTTTTTACATACTTGGGAAGCTTTTAATCTGTCTCCACCTTTTAGAAATTGGAATATGCGTATCAGAACCTGAAAAATAATATAAGACATATATATAAATGAAGATTTTTTTTTGAAACCACAAACTCCATAACTGTGCGGTAAAGAAAATACATATTGTTCAAAGATCTTAATTGGAAATATAGAAAAAGCATTAATGTTTTATTTCTGTCAAATAGACGAAATATTTTGTTTGAAGAAATATTCATAAAATTTCTAATTATATTTCAGAGTACACCTTTTATTGAAATCGCAAAAGGTTTTTATTCCACAATATTATAATATATTTTAAATACTTTATTTTATATTAGTATCACTGTATGTTAGGAAGTCCTTTTAATTCCAGTAAATTTTATGACGATATTTAAGGTTTTTAAATGTTTATTTTATAGACTTTATTTCATAATTTACTAATTTTTTTTCTTACGCAATACTGCTATTGCTTCTTTTTCTATTTGCAGGTAAATTTAATCATCTGCCAGTTTTTTTTTTACTGCAAAGATTTTTAACTCTTTACTCTAGATAATCTATTAAATTCTATCGTTGTATGTTGTGTATAAGCAAATTACAGGTGAAGTTTGTAGAATTAAATGTTTTTTGGCCGGACAATCTTTGTTCTAAGATTAAGTGTTTGCTATTATTGTACTGTTGTAGCTAATATCCCTTACTGTTCTGACTAGTTATACTTAGGTTTATGTATGTATCTATATAGAATTAGGTTTATATAACTATATAAATATATATATTTATTCAATAATTTTAAATTATTTCGAAATTAATCCAGGAAAGGTTTATGAAGCTTCAATTGTATTGTGAAAGGTTATGATTGGTTCAATTGTATTAGTGCAAAAAGAAAATTGTTATTTATTTTATTGGAACATTCAATGAGATATAGAAAAGTTGCATTTCAAATTTTTGTACCAGAAATCAAATTGCACTCTGGCGATATAATTTGATTAAAGAAAAGAAGGCTGCAGAGATTATATAAGAATAAATTTTTATTCCTACTTTTCTCAGTGCACTTAAAATTTTAGATTTTAAATCTGAAATGATTGAAAAAATTAAGAATTTGCGGGATTTACTTTATTTACTCCTTTCTCATAAAAAATAGATTGAATCGTACGTTGAGCTTTAACTTACGTTTTCCTTCTAATCAACTGTGGTTTCTAAATCTAGCCCAACTTAAAGAAAATGTTATCAAAAAGTTCAATGCTAAAAGCATTTTAAAATTTTTTTATCTTATTTTTGATAAAAGGTGCTACAATTATTTACAAGAATAATTATAACGTCAATCATAAGTTGGTTAAAGTGGCAACTATGAATTTAAAAAACGACATTTTTAATGTACAATTTAAAATTCGTAAGAGTTTACAAACATATATTTTAAAATAATACAATGCCATTGTTTATCATTAACACTTAAAATGGTATCTAGTTGGTAACTGTACGTAATGATTCCACCTAGTTAATAATTGAACGTAATGATTCAACAGCCTACCAGATTCCATTACCTACAAATCTTGTTTAAAATACTGAAGGGTGTTTTCGATAGCTTTTTAGCTCCTCACCAAGTGGTATTTTTTAGGAGTTTTTACGGTGTCCTCCAAGTTAACGTCTGCATCATTTTTCGACATTTCTTTCATTAACGGGTTGCTTGTCCTTCACAGCATTTATTTCTTAAGCTGGTCAGCACGTGTAGTTTTTTTTTTTTTTACCTGCAAGTGAGTGGCCGAGTAAAGGGTTATCGAGTGCCAAGTTTTCGGGAATCTACTATAATTTAATTATTAGATTCTATGAAATAGAAAACAGTATATAGCAACCACTTCATTAGAATAAATGCCGAAAGAAGTCAATAACCAGTAATTCTGTGCAACATCTACAATCATTCTCTCGACAGCGTAATCTGTTCTTTTTATCCTCCAACAGCGTACTATGAAAGCAAAGACAGGATGGAGAACGACGGGTATTATGATAGACAAACTGTATTTATAAAAAAAAAACATTCATATATTTGAAACGAGACTTATTCCAAGATTAGTACAAAAGATCTTGTGTATGTTCATGTTATATAGGCGCGAATAAAATGTTGAATCCTGTCCGTAAGTTGTCCAATATTTTAAGACCGCGCATCATTCTTTCCATGCTGCAGTCATATGTTCATTAAAATGAAGTGAAACATTAAATTTTTAAATAATACTTAAATAAATATTTTCTTACGCTCCTAAGTCCATGGGTAATTAATTGGACTTCACATAGACACTTCGTCCTAGTAATGTACAGTACGCATCTTAGCAAATTCAAAATTCAGTGCAGTGGACAGAAACAAATTTTCTTAATAGTGTAGCAAGCAGATCTGAAAACAGAATCGTAATCGACCCGGGTGTGTACGATAATTTAAAACCATTAGGAGTAAGATTGAATATTCACTTGGCCAGAGGTGATTCGTAACACATTCAGGAAATTAAAGAATTTTTCCACAAACATAGGCGGAAAGGAAGTTAATTTGTTGTCAATATTTCTAGAAAGTGTGCTTCAGTGAAAACAGTAATCTTTATACGTAAGTTTAAATGTCATTATCAGGAAGTAAAACGCGTTTCCTCCAAAAATGCATGCAGCAAATTTATCCTTTAGAGATACTAGGACCGTTGGATCAACACCGTCGTACCATTTTATTGACGGCTGTTTGAAGCTTCCGTTTATCGGAGGTTTCACCACATATTTGAAAGTCATCAACATACAAGGAAAAAGTGTAGAGGGCTGCATCTCTAATTAAATTTTTCAACTATGACATGAAACCAAAACCCCTCAGAATACTTCCCCTCACATTCAATAAAAGACTAGTTTTCTTACATAAATTTTAAAAGGACGAATAAGAGTTCTGTTCTTTTAAAAGTAAAATATTTGCGGAGTAAGAATGTTTGTAGCATTTTTGCACACACACAAGGGATCGATCAAAATTCAAAAGTAGAATAAAAAGGCTTTACAAAGGCAATTGTAACATTTCTTGCTTAATACATTGGAGAATCAATAAAATTTCTACCAAAAATAAAAGAGAAAACATTACAATCAAGATAAGTACACACGTTAGTACCAATTTTCTTAAAAAAAGTAAAAAGGGCTCGCAGTGGAGAGGTATTTAAAGTGTAGAAGGCTTCTTGGCGAACCCAATTTTTTGGTGACCAGAATCAGACGCCAAACCATTTATATGCATCGATAGGTGTTCCAAGAGTAATTAAGCGCAGCCGAAGTTATGAAAAGCCAAATTCATTCCGGCATCTAGGTAAACATCGCCATGTCCAAGGGGCTTTCTCAAAACTAATCTTAAGTCAAATTTACTTAACAGTATATTATATATAACATTTTACTGCATGAAAATTGTGAATACTGTTTAACATTTTCAAATTATGACTTATACATTAAACATTTCTATAACAATCTTTATGAATGAAAAAATAAAACTATATATATACAAATAAATTTTTACATATGTGGCAACTACATATAATCTTTATCTATTGCAATAATAATCATATGATTTACATATCAAATGTCTTTCACAATACATTACGTGTTTTGCGAAATGTATTTTTAAAAACAAGTGGATTTCTAATTAGGCAAATTATGATATTATTAATACTTTTACATTAAATTTTCTGAAAAACCTGAAAAAATCCCAGAGAAGGGAAGTATTTTACGGGCACTAAGTACTTTTTTTGTGTGCTTCTTTTACCATTGATAGGGAACTTTACGCACGGGTCTTAATTTCTCAACTCTCTTTTCTTATGGACATTACAGTGCACTGCATTTAAATCCAAGAAAAAAAATGTTTTGAATTACTGTTATATCCATTTTTAGTTGTAAATAAAAAAAAAGGATTAAAACTATTTCCTCTATAATTATGAGTAAAAGTTTATACCTCTGGAGGTAATGATGAGATGTCACTGGCCATTGCAAAGAAAAAATTCCGAGAATTATTCAAACGAAACTTCTGATAGGTGAAAACTATTTACGTCTATCAAACTAACATCACAGAAGCCTCGCAGTTTCGAAAATAACCGATTCCTGAAAGTTGCGTTTCATAAACAAAAGAGTTTTCTGAATTCAGATCGTTTCCGATTGAAGTTACTTTTAAATGATTGAGAAGTCGAAAGCATTCTATGATGATCAAGGGAGAAAAGAGTAATTGCATTCTTTTTTAGAAGGCAGCCTTATAATCAAGTAATGGACTAGTGGCTGGCGGGTCATCAGTTCGAGCTTAGTACTGCTGAAGAACCGCCGAGTGGGTTGACGAAGAAAGTTCAATCTGTCAAGCGCTCAAACGTTCTTTCGTTGTTGTGGTATTGTACTGAGGAGAGGGGAATGCCAGCTCAAGTGTCGTCTTCGTCATTTGATAATGATTCAAAATATCGAGGTCCTTCGCCAAAAGCCCCGACAGCTAAACAACGCGACGTAAATTTTTACTCACTCATTAGAGAGGAAGAAATAAATATTTAAGAATTTAAATGATATAGAGGGGGGAAGGAAACACGTTGGCTATATACTATGCCATAAAAGTAAAAATTGCATTATGCTAAAAATAGGTTAATTAATATTTTAGAAATAGTTGACATCATGGAGAGGAGTTAATGATGAAAGAAATACAGCTCTTTAATCATTTCTAATAGTTTGGTCCTTCTTTTGTATATTGAACACACCCACAATGTCTCTCGCGAGTGAGTGTTACATAAACTTCGCATTACGAAGCAACTTAAGTCTATTAACGACAAACATCGTGATTTTGAACCATGTTCAAGTGACGAGGACGACAC
>BMAO01027969.1:0-15745 GCA_019973975.1 Trichonephila clavata
AATTAAAGGCTACAGTGGACAGTAAAATTTTTTTTTTAAATTTGTTACACACATGCTCCAAATTTTGACTGCCAGTATTTAAGTTATAATAAAACCATATAAAAAATTTGGTGAGAAAAAAATGAGTAGTTTTTAAGAAATTTAAAATTTTTAAAAAAATTTAACAATAAATTAAAAATTTCAAAACGTTCCATGCGTTTTGATTTTTTAAAAAATTTCATATTTTTAACTGATTTAACTTCTTTAAGCAATTCTTTAGAAATTTATGCATGTAAAGTAATGTTTTATATGATAATTTACAAAGTATGGGTAAACGCAAATTTTTATATGAAATTTTCAAGAATTTTAATGACTTTATACATAAAAAACTTTAATTTCTTCTTTCACCCTATCACTATTGCTACAATGCATCCAAGAAGTTATAATTACATATTAGAAGAATACTTTTGGAAAGTTTTGTTATAATTGGACAAAAATTGCAACGCATGGAACATTTTGAATTTTGGTTCCGAGGCAAATTTTTGATTTTGAGAAAAACAGCTTTTTTTATTTTAAAGGAAAATAACTTAGCTTTTTATAAAAAAATGAAGATATAAATATAAATTTGAAATATAAAAACACTAATATCATAACAAATGTAATATAAGTGCAGAATATATACATATAAGTGCAATATTTATTGTAACAGTCACATCGACATGTGGTACAGATAGTGATAAAAATTGAAAAGTAAGCTAGAACTTTCTAATAATATCAGAAGTAAATTAGCAGAATGTATTCCATTATTATTTTATCTCAACCGGATAATATATTATGTATTTCATAAATCACAATAAGTAAAAATAAAGTATTTCAATAGGATTAAATTACAAAAATTCAAAACAGTTTCGAGGCAAATTTTTGTTTTTGTGAGAAACAACTATTTTGATTTTATAAGAAAATAACTGATTTTTTAAAAAAAATTAAAGATATATAAGTATAAATTTGAAAAACACTAATATCATATAAACATAAGATAGGTGCAGAATATATAAATAAAAGATTCTGCAATATTTATTGAAACAGTCACATTAGCATGCGTGGTATATATAGTGATAAAAATTGAAAAATAAGCTAGAACTTTCTAATAATATCTATAAAGTAAATTAGTAGAATGTATTTCATCAACCAGATAATAAATTATATATTTCGTTAATCACAATGAGTAAAAATAAAGTATTTCAATACAATTAAATTATAAAAATGCAAAACAGTAATAAATTCAATTACACATAAAAAGAAAACTGTCGCTAAATCTGAAAAAAATTAAAAAGCACCGGCATTATAGGCTACATCTTTATTAGTAGTATTTCTTTTCCTTTTCTCTCTTTTCACAGAAATGTTTTGAGAAATGCGTCGTTTATCCTGTCTTTCAGCAATAGTCAAAGAAAAACTATCATTAAGGTTTGAGTCCTCTTTTGATTCAAGTGATTTTACGTAGCCCAAATTGTGCTTTTCGACGGCATCCGTAACTGCTATTTCTAGCCTCCTTTTGGATACGAATACCTCTTTTGGGCATTTTCGCCAAATGCAGCTATGCAGACTTTCATTACAATTCTGCGTCTTGCCTCCTACGCATCTTTCAAGAATGGTGTCTGAAGCTAAACGTTGGTAAACAGGCATAATTTTTTCAACTACTTGTTGTGACAAGCAAGTTCTCATTGAACTATGTGACCCTGGGGTTTCACCTTTGGCTATTGCTCTTTTATAAAAACACCATGATGATTCCCCTTCAGGACACTTACCATGCGTAGGCTTTTCGTCAGTTGACGAGCAATGCATCAGGCTGGCATATATAGCAGTTTTCATTTTTTGGGTATTAGGAACATTATCTTTTATAGCTTTTCTGTAGTAATTTTGCAACTTTGTTATATTTTTATCCGTAAGGCTTCCCTGCTTACGCCCACCAAGAGTCACCTTCTTCACCTTCCACTCTTTTACTTTGTTGCGTAACGATGTACCTAGCCTCTTCGCAACATGATTCAAGCACTCTTCCTTTTCGATTTTTACCTCAGAACCATATACTTCATTTTCTGACAAAAATTGAAAAGTTTTCGAGTCACCATCACTCAGCATGGAAACGAATCTCATTTGGCAATCACTTATTGACCGTCTCCACATAATTAGTGCAGCATGCATCTCCATGGCTCCAGACGTTCCATCGAAATTTTTGTCACACTCATCCATATGTCCTTTTTGCCAAATGTGAAATTCCGCACTATCGCTCCCATATCTCGACCCGTAATTATGCAATTATGACAGTATTTCGACAATACTTCAAAGTCAAGAACAAGTCCACTAAGGACATCGATGATTATTCCTAATCCTAGGTTAGATGTATGTCCTCGCTTTTGCCATGTACCGTCATATGACACACTCACGTCAATGATTTCCTGATATTTAGAGAAGAATCAACTTTATGTGAGCTTCTCTAGCTCCTTGACGTGACATTTCGAGCCATTTTTTTCTTCACTTCTTTTTTTTAACCGATAAGTTGTGCATGCATTTGGCAAATGTTTTTCTGTCCATTGTTGGCATGTTGAGCACAGATGAAAAAGTTTCCAAAGCAGCATGCCCTCTGCCTATGGATAGGAAGGCACTCACCAGCTTGCTGTTAATATCATGTGAATTTTTAGACTCCCCTTGGAAACTTGAATACACACTTCCATAGCTTCATGGCATGATTCACATAAAAGTTCAATTTTTGTAGAATATCCATGGATTGGTGTTGTTTTATAACAAGAGCACAGTTTGTACAATATTTGCAAGGAACTTTTTGCAATAGTTCAGAAAACACAGCCTTGTGGGTGAAAATATAACTTGCCTCAGGTTGGGAAGATGTACTTGGGTCAGATAATGGATCCCTCTGTAATATAAAACTGTTTTTTCATCACAGTTTCAGGAGATTTCTGCAATCTCTTCTTGCTGTTTTCTGACAAAATCTTCCTCCTTTTGGTAGGGCGACCTTTTGGATTTCTATATCTCGATGATATAAGATCAATACTAATAATTTTAAACAATAAATGCGATTTAAAAAGAGCTTTAGTTCTGAAAAGAACTTTTGTTTTGGTAAAATAAATATAAGGTTGAGTTAAATTTGAAAGAAAAATGCAAACCGAAGTTTGAACAAATTGTAAACAAATAATGTCAATTTAGGTCTCAGATACAGTTAAAGCAAAGTGTTGCCAACCTGAACTTGATAAATTAACATTTAAAATAAAAATTAGTGAGGCTTGTCTACAGAAATAAAATTTTTCCTGTCAAAGTGCATGACAGCTACAATAGCATGACATTAGAAAATGTAAACAAAGGGGCGTGGTCATGGATGACTAATTCGAAACTACCCTATAACTCAGTAAAAATGCATAAAACCAAAAAAATTTTTTGCGATTGATAGAGAGGCTAATAAGATATTATAATCAGCAAAAAAATTTTTTCGATATTTTGGACAATTTTCCACATTTTAACTGTCCACTGTAGCCTTAAAACACATTGAAATAAGTTTGAACGCGAAAATGCTTGAGCCGAAATATCGGTCAACAAGATAATACAAAGGTTCCGAAATACTATGTATTTCATGCATGTTTTTTATCTTAAAACAATATGGTACCATCTTCACAATTTTTTTATTTTTAATATTTGATATTTAATTTTAATCGTATTTATAAAGGCTAATATTTAATAATAATTTCAAATAAAAAAATTTTAATTCTTGTAAAATTTAAATTTTTTGAACTTTTTAAACATTTTTTAAACTTCTAAGGCTTTTTTAAATATGTCTCTTTTTCAAATTTTTTTTTTCAAGTATCTTATAAAATACTACGTAAAACTGCGCATGGGTTTTTCTTTCTGCTGCTGCTCTTTAATTTTTATTAATTTTTTTTATAGTTAAACACTTGCAAAAATTCTCAAAAAAACATTAATTTTAATTTTGAAATTTTTAGAAAAAGTACAAAACATGTTAGAGCTAATTCTATATATGCACAGTTTTACAAAACATACATTTCAGAACATGTATAAAAAATTTCAAACCCATACTTCAATTATCAAAAATGCCTTAGGGTTTTGAATGATAGTATGGTACAAAAATTCAACATGGATAAATATGGAGTTTGAAGTTTCATTCCATGAATAGCAAGATATAATATTCATCGAATAGTCTGAAACTTTTATGAAATGTTAATTAGCTTATTTAAAACTGCTTACCATAAAAAAATTTCACAAACAATACACTGCCATAATGAATACCTAGAAAGAAAACGAATGAAAGATCAATATTCATAAAACTTTATCTTGATAATTATAAAAAAAAAAAAAAATACGCACACTTCAGAGCTAATTTATGCTCAGAGCTAATGCACAACATGTACAAAAGTGTTTATGCCTTTATTTTTTATTTCCATGATTTAAAAGCCTTCGCATGTTAAATATTGTACACGAATGAAAGCAAATCGAATAGCAATTTATAGGTAAAATATATCAAAATCTAAGAATTGCATATGTGCATTTGATTAAATAAATATCTTAAAAAATTTTAGTAATAAAAATGTTGAATTTCACAAACATGGTATATATATATATTACTAAAAACAATATATAAAAATGGGAGAGTTTTTCTATTCTTGCGAAATGGATTTTTAATTAACTGAGTTATCAAAAATGAAATTTAGTATTTCTGCTTTGGAGAATCCGTTTTGAAGTTTTAATTTCATTCATAATAATATCATAAAAAGCACGCACAACTTTTAAATCCTTGATCAAATTCATTTGCTCTTCCCAATAAACAATTCACAAACTAGAATTTTTGCATGCATTGCACAATTCTTTCTTGAAATGATTTGTTACTGCATATATAATGTCAGTCTCATTTACGCGTGGTAGAAAAATAATTAATTCCTTTTTTATCAGGCTCTTTTCTAGCAGATAATCTCAAATGTGGGCGTGGTAGTTGCTGTCCAGCATCAAATATTGCTCCATAACTTGATAAAAAATGCAGGTAATGCTTTGAAATTTTCAGGCATGTTTACAAAGATTCAAGGTATCAAATAAGCCAATAAAAAAATTTCGACTGTTTAATGATTTTTAGAGTACCATATCGCCTTAACACGAAACGAAAATCGTTTAACGAGAAAAGATTTCCTTTCTCGAGAATGAGGATATTGAAATTGAGCCAGCACTTAATGAAATATTTTAGAAAGTTTCTGCATTATTGGATTGTCTTAATGTATCGCCGGGAAAATTTCTTGCAGTAGATGATGATGATAATGTGTGTATAGCCCCGATTATGGTAGACTAAGACGTTTTGGAGTTTGTTCAAAGCTCAAAAAATATAATTGATGCAGATTCCGAGGACAAAAATGAAATGAATAATGCAGCTCCAGTTCCCACTTCATCCAAAAGAGGAACGTCATGAAAAGTATGTGCATTTTTAAACACACATTTCAATTGGTGAAAGAATAACAAAATGGACATAGAACAATTTGTTGTCAATTTGATGCTAAAAAAATGCAAAAAAAAAAAAAAATACTAGATGTTTTCCAAAAACTGAAGAAATGTTTTGCTTTTCAAAAACACTTGAGAAAATTTTGTATTAAATTTCTTTAAGTTCACGTGAATGCTTTTGTTCCTTGATTCTTATTAAATATATATATATATATATATATATATATATAATATATATAATATATATATATATATATATATATATATATGTGTGTGTGTGTGTGTGTGTGTGTGTGTAAAAAAATGTACTCTAATAAACTTGATTATGTTGGATATATGTTTTTTTAAGCATCCTTTAACACGAACAAATAAATATTTCAGTCCCCTCAGTTTCGTGTTATAAGCGACTTTCGTTGCATATTTGTATAATATTTACCAGCAGGGGAAGGGTACCTCCTGTTCACCTAAGGGCGAACCAACCCCCATTGCACAAATCAGTAGCGCCACACAAAAAAATTTCAAGGGGGGAGTCCATGAAGTCCCCCAACTCGTGTCATACCTCAGACAACACAGATTGATTCTTTTGACTTTGTTAATTTTGTTTTCAAGAAACAGTAAACAAGATATCAATCACTGGCATGACCGAGTAATTTTAGCGCGTTTTTCACGTTCTATTTTACAATAATGCAACTAATGAACTTTTTACTAACAGAAAGTAGTGTGTGTGTTGTGTACTGTACCACTCCTCTAAATGTACTACTATTGAGCTGAAAAGAAACAATGACACAAATAATTTACTAGGTGAAATTTGAGAAAAATTTGTTATAAACTAGCGAAATTCAGGAAAATTTGTAGGAAAATTCGTGAAAACTATGGGAAAATTTAAATATGATTCGGCTCATCTAGGCACAAATGCGACCAAATGCCGAAAATCCGAAGTCAATTGGTTGCTTTTTGGCTGAGAGAAAGGTATGAAAAAATATGGAACGAAGATGATTACGAAATTTGCGTCCTAATAGCGCTTTTGTTCCACTACGTGAAAAACGCGCTAAAAATAAATTATAGAATTAATAATTAGCATTAATTAATAAAATATCACAAGAACATAGTTAAATTTTACGTTATATATATTATATATATATATATATAGGATTATCACATCAATCGCACACGCGCGCGAAAAAAAAATCAAACGCTTTTGGGGGTATCCGGACCCCCAGGCACCCCCCCCCCCCTTGTGTGCGCTACTGGCACAAATTATACAATTTTTCATGCCCATTGCTCAAACTGTAAAACTGTAACTTACGTGTATTATGTAGTTCTATTTTTTTTTTTTTCAATATATTGTAAGCAGGGGAAAAGTAAAATTCAAGTCTTTATCACCGCATATTAATGTGTTCTTCAATTTAGAGCCTCTTCAAAACCAATGTTCCTATTCACCTTTTCCTTTAAATTGGACTGAATTCTTTTCCGTCTCTGCTTTTGCCCCTGGACAGAGCCACGTCCATGAGTAAATATTTTTTTCCTTCGAGGTTACACATAAACCGACTTTTTCCAAGACTCTGCCCCTGTGATTTATTAATTGTCACGCCAAATGCATATCTTATAGGGAACTGCGTGTGTTTTAGAATGAATGGCATATCCAAGTCCCTCGAGTGTCCAGTGGGATCTTTGGTATACACACAATTTCCCTTTTCTTAACTCCTGATAAAATTCCCCACTACAATATATTCTTCTAAATATTTTTCGTTACCAATCTTGTACCATTACACAATCCATCAGTAATTCATAAATTTCTCAAAAGCATGGCGATACGGCCTGATTTCAATTTGTCTTTGACGTGTTCCCACATAAGAAGAGCATCATTGTCTCCAGTGATTAACAGGTACACAAAAAATATTTCAAATTGCACTCGCCAATGCTGGTCACGAATTCGTGACTGCGATCATTCCATCACCGATGTCAAAGTGAACTAAAAACAGCTTTTTATAAATACTGACAGTATTTATAATTGTGTGACATTTACGCTTTTTTTATTTCCACAGCCAGGCGACTGCATCGTGTTCCACATGAAGACACTACACGGGGCTCCGGGTAATACCTCCAGGACTTGTTGGCGAAGAGTACTGTCAACTCGATGGTTGGGTAGGTAATTAATTCAACAATTGCACTCTATTTCAGAAAAAAAAAGCTTTATTTATAATTTCCAGCAAACAATCTTTAAACAACTCTTCAGCATTTAAGAATAGAAGCAAGTATTAATAGACAACTATAACGAATAAATAATTTTTTTAAGATTTATTACAAGGATTGGCAATTTCAGAATGAAATTAATAACTCACCCGGTAAACTAAAGCTAACAAAAGACACATGGCAAGGTTGATATTATATTGTTGCATAGATCGAGGTTCATGGACTTTACACTAAGGCAGTTCTAAGGAACAAAACAATTCTTCAAGAGAGTTAAAATTTATTGCCAAAAAAATTTCTTAAAATACTGGATAAACGGCAGTAAAACTCGTACAAAAAGTTCCAGGAGGTTCTCATACCTCTACAACACTCAGAAACAACTATCAGTGACTAAAAATACTGGCATGTAACGATAAAGATAATACGCAAACAACCACTCGGTTGTAGGCAGACTCGCCGAAGTGGACACTTCAACAGTTGAAGGAGAACTAACTGATCTTGGCAGTTGATGGCAGTTTATCTTTGGGCATCTGGACTGTAAACACAGTCCTCAATCCCATATCATAAGAGTCATTGATGAAGAAAACGACGTTTGGTGGTATTACATAGTCTGCGGAGTGGCATGCAGGTGATTGGTTATTGAGAGGAGATCCGGGAGGCGTGGCTTAAGGGGGTCTTTTTGACATGATGTTGCTGGAAATTTTGACCTGGGTGAGAGCTGAGAGGCTGCTCTCTGATTGGTTGATGGTGTGTGAGAATATAGACTCAGGTTGGCTGCCCAAGGAGGGATGCAAGTTACAAAAATTGAAAGTAGGAGGAGCTTGTCCAGTGGATTAACTGAGCTTCAGGAAACGACCGCTATTTATAATCTGCATGGCTACCTTCCACAGCTTTCTTGAATAATCCGCTTACGCCATAGTTCATGACGTCATAGACAACTCCATAAAATTCTAGAAACCTCCAAATAGTCGCTAAAAATGATGCCAATGCCTTTATCTCTAATATTTCGCTCAAGTTCTCATTGAAACGCCGTAGAAATGTAAGGGATGCCGTTGCTTAAGAATATTAGTTTTTATCATAAATAAAAGCAACAAAAAATATTATTAACCACGCAGATTTAAATTATTTACACTATTGTAAGATAAAATTAAGCACTAATAACGAAAATTCATTACATTATATAACATTTTTTCTAAAAAATAGTGAATAGTGTGTGATTTTTTAATTGGATGGTAAGAATAACCGATGCTAAGAGAGACTGTCATAAAGATTAAAGGTATGTTGGGTCTTTAGGGATTGTTTCTGTCACAAGCCTTTGTCTCGGTGATCAAGTTTATATAAATCACTAATTATCATGCTTGGCCTTGATCAATCAGCACTGTTCATTTTGACAATATTATTTTGGTACGAATATTTTGGCGCAAATTCTCTGTTCCCAAATTGTATAATAATGAATCAATCCATGATAAGTTAAATTTATAATTAAAATTACTATTCGTTCTATAGCGGGGTCCACACTGCATGAAACCGCAATATAAGAGAGGTACTCTTGTATAATACAAAATATTCAAGAAATAAAGTGTTGTGTGAAAGTCGAGAAGCGTCTGTATCGACAGATAAACAAGACCTGGAAGTATAAATATTTATATTTAGTCCCAAATTTCAAAGGCTGGATATTCCAGATGAATTATTTTTGATAATTTTAAAATTGAATGTAAGTACAAAGCGAACGAGAAATACAGCTTTATCAAGCCCGCTTTTCCGCTTAGGCATGTCGGCAAATGCCTAGGGCGCAAAAAATTGGAGGGCGAAAAAAGAGAAAAAAATTAAATTACAGTGAACGACCCCCTCCTAGAGAGTCATGAAAGAAGCATTTCTGCCCTCAAGAGAGTAAAGAATGAAATGTGATCTACTATGGAAAAAGAAATGCTTAACAGTTTGATATAGATATGTACTCAAAACGATATTACAATGGATATCGATTACAATGCTGTCATTAACGATTTTGTAATGATCAAAACTCGGAGAAAATCTATGTTGTACAAGTACAATGACAGCGACTCAAACAAGAAATAAGTATGTCTAAAAGTAAAACATAGTAAAACGATAAGCGAAGAAAAAGATGAGAATAAACAAGTTGAAAATATTTCATAGAATAACGTGTACTCTATATTGCGATTGTAATCGATTTCACTAATTTTCAATCACTAATCTGTGATGCCGTAAGGTAAGAAATGAACAAAGTGGCAAAAACATGCCACTCGTGGTTGCCAGTCCAGAACAGGGCGTGTCCTTAGGTGGTGGATAATAGAAATACACTGCTGGCCCCCGTAAATGCAACACCCTGAAGGAAGCACGCAAATAACATGAAATTTACAACATGCATTAACGGAGGTGAGATATACAAATGATTAGAATTTCAGAGCAGACATACATCTCACACGCCTGTGGCGCCACCTCAAAGCGCTATTTAAGGCTTGAAGATTTCGACAATTTTAAGTTCGGCAATTGTGTTTTTATTGTGGTTTTTTCAAAAAACGATCAGTCATGTCTCGTAGAAAACAGCGATCAGCTTTTGATCAAGTATCCGAGTTCGACAGAGGAAGGATAGTGGCCTACCGAGATCGTAGATTATCTTTCAGGGAAATCGGTAGTTGTGTTGGACGAAACCATCAACTGTAATGCGGATATGTGACCGTTGGATGCAGGAGAGTACGACGAACCAACGTGGTCGATCGCATCTACCTCTGTGCACCACTTCACGTTAGGACAGGCAAATTGTGCGCATGGCAGTGACGGATCACTCAGTCACATCACGAACCATAGCACAGAACATTGAGTCTGTAACGCATCATTCAGTGTCAGCGCGTACCATTTGACGCCGTTTACAGCAGAGTGGTCTGTCCGCAAGACGTCCATTGCTTGGTCTACCCTTGACGCAGAACCACAGACGTCTCCACCGGCAATGGTGTGATGAAAGAAGGATGTGGAATGAAGTTGGATTGGAATGAAGTTGTCTTTACTGACGAGTCAAGCATCTGTCTGCAACACCACGGTGGTCGGATTCGAGTCTGGAGACACCGTGGAGAGAGGATGCTGAACAGCTGCGTTATGCACCACCACACCGGTCCTGCACCGGGTATTATGGTATGGGGCGGTATTGGATATCACTCTCGCACTCCTCTAGTACGCATTGCGGTACTTTAAACAGACAGCGCTACATCTTCGAGGTGTCGGAGCCAGTTGTCCTTCCTTACCTTCAGGGCTTGGTCACAGCCGTATTTCAACAGGATAATGCGTGACCACACGTGGCACGCATTGTCCAAATGTTCTTCGCCAATCACCAGATTGAATTGCTTCCCTGCCCGGCTCGCTCTCCGGATCTTTCGCCGATAGAAAACATGTGGTTCATAGTTGCTCAACGATTGACCCAGATTACACCTCCAGCTGCCACACCAGATCAACTTTGGCAACGCGTGGAAGCTGCTTGGTCTGATGTACCCCAAGAACACATCCAAAGTCTCTTTGAATCAATGCCAAGGCGTGTGGCAGCGGTGATCTCCAACAATGGCGGCTACTTTGGCTACTGATTCTGGCAGGAACCACACTTCACAGAAGTCTATAAATTTAATCATTTGATACTTGGTCAACATGTTATCTACAAAATAAATTTTGTTGTGCTATCTCTTGTCTTTATTGGTGTTGCATTTACGGTGGCCAGCAGTGTACTTTTCAAAGAGCAAAAACAAATAAAAGCGTTTGAGTAAAGGGAAAATCCCTCCCGAACCAAAACTGAAAGAGAGGGGAATTGCGCGGTATGGGTGCGTAGCAATTTAAAGTGCCTAGGGCGCCGGTGAGTTTAAAAACGGCCCTGAGCTTTATTCACTTTATTGATAGCACATGTTATCCTTTTATGCAGTGCTGTTACATCACGCGGCCAAGGGGTTGCATAGACGGGTTTTATGTAAAAAGCTAAGTTTTTCGGATAGCACGGAAAGAATTACACGTGCTGTCAATAACATTAGAGCACTCTGAAATCTTGAAGGGAATTAGGAATTACCCTGTATTATTTACACTTTTTGGTGTATATTTGAAACAAAAATATAAACGGTAAAATCCTAGCACAGCTGTATTTGGCGACAAATGTTTTTCGCCAAACTGCGCCAAGTAAAAAAACGCGTTTTTCAAGATGGCGTCAGAGACGTAAACAAGAGGGGAAAACGTGGTTTTCAAAATGGAGTCAAGAGACGAAAAACATCGAAAAAACGTGGTTTCTAAAACGGGCAACATAGGAAACATAAAATCTAAACTAAGAAATTAAATGCAAATTATACGAGCATCCATTACAAGATCCTATCAATCCTTCATTCACACAAAAAACAATCATGACTTTCTTACCTTTTATTCAGAAAAAAAATCTATCCGTCGTATTTTTACGAAGAAAACGTGGGTTTCTAAAACAGCTTCAACAATAAAAACTGAAAAAGCGTCGCTTTTAAAACGCTACAGGGGGAAAAGAAATCCAATACGAATGCCTTTGGCTGATGAACTAACGTACTCCATTTCTCTCAAAAACAAATTATTTTCATATTTCGGACATCCATACCTACCAAAATATTTTCAATCGTTCATTCATTCACGAAGCAAGCATTTCTTTCTTACATCTTTCATTCAAAAGAAAAAATATCCATTCGTCAAGCTTCAAAAAAGAAAACGTGGTATCCATAATGGCTTCAAGAAAAAAACAGAAAAGTGGTTGCTTCCAAGATGCAATAGTGAGAAAAAAACATCGTCCTAATTGACCAACGAGCATATGTTAATATTTAATTTATTTCCTACGTTGATATTCAATGAGCAAAAACTGAACAAGTATACATGTTAAGGTTAAAGTGCGAAATTCGTTATTTCATAAAATAACTAGGTATTTTATGAAACAACTAGATAAGTCACACAGTTAAAGTATATAAAATTATTGAATTCTACGATTAAACTAAGTATTCTGTAGAATAACGATTACTTGATCGTTAAAGTAAGAAATACGGCACTCGAAAGTTCTTTGAACCGGTTTTAGCTGCTTTAGGAAAGATTTTTCCGATCAGGAACTGGAGATGGCCGAATTAAACAATTGTACTCTAGGTATCAGTTCATTATATGTCAGCGAGAATTAATTTCCATCGTGGAAGTTCCAAATATTGACATAACGCTTCGATCTATTGCAACAGGCTCAAAAGCTGCGGTATCGGACAAAAATTTAAAAAGTGCTCGTGCAAAAAAAAAAATGTTTAGCAGTAAAAAGTGTGCTTGTTTAAAAAATAATAAGCAGTGCAATCCAAAGTGTCATCACAGAAATCTTTGCTCTAATAAATAATGAAAAGTAAAATAAAGGTATCTCATAAAATTTAAATTAATATTCTCTTACAATTCTTTTTTTAAATGTTTACACAATGTTTTTGTGAAGCAATGGTTTTTCTTCCCAGCATGCATATTTGCTGATAATATTTATATATAATCTATTTTTGCTGCATATTCTTCCCCCTCCCCCTTTCTGTTTAACTAATGTTAGCGATATGAGCAAAAATAAATTATATTATCTGCTTTCCTTATTATTTATCAATTATTCAACCGCAAAAGACATAAAATGTATTTTTCGAGAGATTTATCTAATCATGATCAATCTAATATATAAAATTCTCCTGTCACAGTGTTTGTAGCCAAACTCCTCCGAAACGACTAGACCAAACCTTATGAAATTTTGCGCGTATATTCAGTAGGTCTGAGAATAGGACGTAAACTATTTTTCATTCCGATATTGTAATTAGTTAAAAAGATATTAATTAAAACCTTAAAACGCCTAATTGTTTTAACCCTGCGTGTTGTTTTTCCCGCTTAGCATCGTGAATGAACAGAGGGTGAAATTTTTCGGTACTCTCGTAAAGTATGAAATTTTTCATCTATTATATTCTTTAATTGACGTGTCATTTCATGATATACATAGTAATTCTATGAAATAACTGAATTATACACTTTAATGGTAACATGTGCATTTAATTCCTAATTGAATAAAATTATTTATAGGTGATGATGCAATAATTGCCCGTCGACCATGGAAAACTTCCCCTCCAACTTTAGGGGGATTGCAATTCGGAGATCGACCTATTTGTTCCGAATTCCCTATCATTGGCAAAATGAAGAATAAAAACGCACGCTATATATGAAAAAGAACATATTCAAAGTTGTTGCAAAAGGAAGAATGCTGTATGTTTAAAATGCCATAAATTCAAATTTTCGGTGGAAAAAAAATCTTGAAAAATATATTTTGTTTAATAAAAGACTTTCTAAACCAAGTAATTTCTATTTCTCTGGATTCTTGAAGAAGAGTTTTAAATGTTATATTTCCTTTTAATTTGTTGGAATAGAATACAAATTAAAATATACTTGTGACGTTTCCCCATCGCTAAAATGATTATGCATGGGGTGGTTTTGCAATAATAATGTCACATCTCGTTTAGGTTTATTAGAAAACCTTTATTTTTAGGGTTCACACAGCTGAGAAGACATCACAGGAAAGTACACAATTTACACTTAACACTTAATTGACAGACGAGCACAAATGAAAAAGAGGAAGAACTACTACATGTTGTATTGGCTACGAACTACATAGTACTAACTAATAAAGTTATAAAGTTCACGCGGCGCCGCAGGTGGCGCTAGCAGTTCAGTCAAAGTTATGGGAACTGTTACAGTCTCCCCCTCTGGCCCTGACGCCGCCTCGGCGAAGGTCCAGGAATTGTCTTTCTTGGCCTGCCTCTTTTACGAAGAGGTTTTAGAGGCTTAGATGATGGATCTTGATGAGGACGTAAAGCTGAGGTGTGATAGACTCCAATAGGAACATCGGGATCTTCAGGATTTGCCACTTCAAATGTGGTTGGAGATCGTTGGCTCAGAATAACATAGGGACCATCTCTGCGTGGCATAAACTTTGACGTTCGTTGTCGGGCAGAACTGCTCAAAGGATGTTTGTTAACCCAAATACTATCACCTATGTTGAATTTATGGCTTGGCATACGACTTTTGTCTGCGTATTTCTTACGATAATCTTGTTTCGATTCCACACGTTCCTTTATTTGTTTCGTCAGGGTGGCGAATCTTTTTAGATATGGAGTAATCTCCGATACAAAGTTATCATTCTGGATCACACTTCTGATGTCATGGTTTATGTCATCAGTGGTCCGAAGTTCTCGACCGAACTGAAGAAAAGCTGCAGTTTGATTGGTGGTTTCGCTTTTATGGGTATTCATTGCAAAGCGAATAGATGGGAGTTTATCGGCCCATTGTGTGTGATCATCTCCAACTAAGATTGCAAGTCGAGGCTTTAAATCTCTATTTTTCCTTTCCACTGGATTGGCTTGTGGATGGTAAACTGGAGTGAACACTTGATTTATATCCAGCAGATAACACACTTGCTGCATGACTGCACTGACAAACTGTGCTCCGTTGTCGCTGAGAATACGCCTGGGTAGGCCATATCGCAAGAAGACTTCTTCTAGAAGAGTGACAGCACATTCTTTTGCTGTAGCATTGGGCAGTGCAAAGAGCTCGACCCACTTTGTTGCGTAATCCTCAACAATTAGAATCCACTTTTTTACCGTCAGAGGTTTCTGGTAATGGACCAAACAAGTCTATGGCGATAGTTTCAAAACGTTGACCGTACACTGGAGTCTGTAACAAACCAGATGGTTTCTGATTTGATGGCTTGAACCTGTTGCACTCATTGCAATTTTTGATATATTCCTGAATGTATTTTCTCATTCCAGTGAAATAATATCTCTGAGAGATTCGATGGTACGTACCATCAACTCCATAGTGTCCAGCAGTTGGGGAGTCGTGGTATTCTTGAAGAATATTTTCCACTCATGAGAGGGGATCACTAGCTGGGCTTCTTCTGATTCGGAGTCAGGAGAGTACCGATATAAAAGTCCTTGATTCATTATGTATCCACGTCTCGTCCAATTGGCGTAGTTTTCATCTTTCACAAGGGTTTCAAAGGATTCAATTATTTTCTTAATATCTCCAT
>BMAO01027970.1:0-11855 GCA_019973975.1 Trichonephila clavata
ATATATTAGCAAATAGCCCTCATGTCGTTTTAGAGAGAGACATTAATGACACTTTTCCATTCATAAATTTTTTATATGTGAGCAAATAATTCCTAAGTAATTTTTATCTTACAATTTTTTTTTTTTTTTTTACTTTCACAATTTTCTAGAGTTTTCTATATGGCTTTCATATTTCTGAACTTGTTAGTAGTTTTTTAATTTTTACTACTGTTCAGGCGATTTTTGAATATTTAGTTTTGCTATTTTTAAGTTTTTAATAGATTCTGAGAGACAGTCGTTAAAATTGGTTGAACTCTCTAAAGGCAGTCCTCAGCCTCCAGTGCTTTTTATGTACTACAATCCATATTGCGATTTTCGGTGCTGCTTTTTACTTGGATAGTTTTGTTTTTGTCTTGTATAATAGAAGGGTATTTTGTGTATTGCTTTTGATCAAACTTTATGAGGGTTTGTTAGAACTTGATTGTACTTACGAATTAGCCTGTCAACCAGCAAATTGGCGAAATTTTGCAGAATTATCAAAATTTTGTTGTGATCTTTTTGTCCAACTTAGGAATGGCCGCGATAACCTAGTGGTATGGCCACGGACTCGTGGCCAGCGTGTCATGAGTTCGAGTCCTAGTGCGACTGAAGACCCTCCGTGTAGAGGAGCTCATCCACGTTGAGACTTAAAGTCCTCTGTTGCCGTGGTATAGAAATTCCGAGAGGAAGTTCTATACCACGTCGTCGTTGTCACTTGACTATAGTAAAAAATTACGAAGACCGTCGCCAATAGCCCTTGTGAATTAAAATCAAATCACCCAAGTGAAAAAATGAAACAGTGTTTGAGCATACGTGAAAACGTACTTTTATTATTGGCTAAATATTACGGCATTTTAGTGACGGTTTTTGATTTTTCAAACACGGTCGACAGCTTTATGCATAAATATCAAAATTGCTCTTTATGAATATATGGCAGTGTTGCCAATTCGACTGGCGAATTCGACCTAATAGGCAGCATGGAAATGAGAAACCAACAAAGAAAATGAGGTCGCAAACCACTTTTTGTCCGTGCAAAATCGCTTCCTCGTCTGGAGCGCAATGAGCCAGATTAGTGGGAATGGCCAAGCGAATGCAGGGGTACAATATACTGCCGAACTCCTGAATGGCGCAAAATACCTTGTTTTCCTACAGCACGTTCTCCCGGAGTTGTGCAGGGAGTACCAGCCACTGTGCACCGGAACGTGGTGTTCATGCAAGATGGTGCAAGAGCACATTTTTCGATTGCCGTGTTTAATTACTTCCATGCTACATATTCCGGGTGGTGGGATGGACGTTGCTGACCTGTTACTTGACCTCCATGCTCCCCTAACCTCAATCCCTTGCATTTCTTCTTCAGAGTGCCATCTGAATTTTCTTGTGTATGAGACAACGGTGGTTGCATTGAAGGATTTTCATGGTACGGATCGTAGTCGCTTCAGATGACAATCGCCAGCACACTGGAATTGTTTGAAAGCAACAATTCTGGCTGTGCTTTGCCTACGCGGTCGCAACTTTGAACAATTCCTGTGATAGTCACTTGTCGTTGCAGTTCTGATGTCGAGCTGTGATGCATTGTTCGTATTATAAACATATTTTACGTCTAAAAATTATGTTTCCTTGCCTCTTATTGCCCCTTTTCATTCCACTTGACATCACACCTTCATAACTATTTTTTGAAAATTTACTTCGACTAAACGTGGTTTGTGCCCCCATGTTCCCTGGTGATTTGTTGTCTTCATGATGCCTACTATCACCCTTTTGAATTTGTCTGTCGAATTCAGTAACACCCTATATATATATATATATATATATATACACATTAATGCATATATACATATAATTTTTCTACTGTAATTAATAGACGTTTTTCACTTTTTCCTGTTAGGAATGAAATTGTTAAAAAAGCTTTTAAATATAGTAAAACGATGGGCAGATTTATCTTTAATTACAATAATAGTTCACCTTCTCTTGACATAGACGATTGTAAATGTAAGAACTATCATGAATTTATTGATAGCTATCACAAACATGTAGTCACATCAACTTAAATATAATCAAGGACAAAATTTTAAAAGATATCATGAGTAAAGGCACTAGTTTTAGATTAACTATTTGTAATAACAATAATACTGTTAAAAAGTAAATTAAGAAAGATATAAACAATTTTGTTACTACATCTGCAGTTAAATATGGTTTGCCTTTAGAGAAATTTGATGAATATAAGTACAATATTTTAAAAGACTTGATGACATTTAATTACCATTCTAAATCAGAACTTACTTATAAAGATGTAAAAAAGAAGATTCTGATTTACAAAAGAATTTTGTTATTGTTTACATAGACAAAGTGCCTGGAAATTATGCTGTAATTTTTAAATATTTTTATAATAATCTACTTAAGAACACTTTTTAAACAATGAATTTTTTAAAAGATTGAACTTGTCCCATAAAGAAATTAGTAATCGAATTATCGCTATTATAGAAAATTTGGTTTTTGCATTCCTAAGATTAAGTTTTCTTGTGTATTTTAACACCTAAATTCCATAAAAATCCTGTTAAATTTAGAATTGTAACAAATGGTTTTAAAACATATATTACACATATATCCCTATATATTATATAAACATTTACAATGTTATTGAACAGTCTGTTTTTTTAAAGAATTAATGAAAAAGATTAAATTTTAAAAAGAATAAGAGTAACTATATAATATATGCAAAGACGTGTGATGCAGTGCCTTTTTTTACAAATGCTAGTTGCATCGTTACTTTGTTTTTTGTTTAAAATTTATTATAATCTGACTGACCTTAAGATCAAATCTGTCTCGAGTAATTCATCGCCGTATACTTTTGAATTAACTGAGTGAGATATTATGATAAGAAATGAAAAGTATTAAAATTTTATTTATTGTAAGATATATCTCGCATAGCCCTTCCCTATCAAGAGCACTTCCAGACTTCACGAAAAAATTTGTTAAAGACGTTCAAAGTGATTACGAAGCGATTAAACAAGGTTACGCTTCATATATCCCAGATACCATCCATACCTTCCTGATAACTTTTCTCAATTTGTCTGCCAATCGACACAATCAATTTTCTGGTAAAAAAGAACAAACTTAAAAATAATCCCAAAGTAAACCTGTAAACTAACCAGATCCTTCTTAGATAAACTATTTAACGGTCAAAGCCATCATCCAAAGGAAGACTGGCCAACAAGAAACAGGTTCAAAGGAAGACTGGCCAACAAGAAACAGGTTCTAAAAATGAATTTCGGAGAACTTTTTAAGACTCGCAAAAAAATATGAAAAAAAAATAAGAAAATCAAAGAGAAAGGTAGAGAAAAGAAGGAAGATACATAAAAGCCACGTTCGGAGTCTGTGTAGGTGGTAATGAACTTTTATTTGGTGAAAAAAATATGTTTTTTTTCCATGGATTGAATACCCAGGTGCGAGAGTTAAATTGTTTTTGGAACTCGTTAGTTTCTAGCAGCGGGATGTGCTGTTTTTAAAACGATTAACGGTTCAAGCTCATAAAGCGGTGAAGAAGCTATTTTTTAACAATTTGTTCCTTCGCTGGAATTGGATATTTTTGTTGACAGGTTGTTGCATTTAAAATGGTTTCAAAGTTCTGACCTCGACACAGCGGGGAAGCTTAATTAGCCCAATTTGTAATAACGCGTAATAAAGGGTTTTCAAAAGCTTTATGAATTATAAAGAGTTTGCGCACACATAAAGCGTTGGTTGGGAGTTTAGAGTTTGAGCTTTGTTTTTTTCGAAAGCCTTAAGAAAGGACTAATGGCAAAGATATATGTTAAAAGATAGCTAAGTATTTTTTTTTTTTCGTTTTAAGTATTATGACATTAGGTTGTGTATAGCTGGTTTTAACTCCTCTGTTTGAATCAATTTTCTTCATATATTATACATTTGAAATGTTTTTAATGATTTCTTTAAGGAACATATTTTACATATTTTTTTGGAAAAAAGCGACTCTCTCACTCACTCACCCGCTCACTTATCACGAGATCTCCGGAACAATTAAGCCTACAGTCTTGAGATTTGGAAAGCATGTTACTTTTGTTGAATAAAGATTCGATAAAAAAAACGGATTTTTTTCGAAAATTGACTCCCAAAGGGGACACAGGGTCTTATACTCAAATGATGCCGTTTTTGAACCATTAAACTCATAGGTTTGAAATTTGGTTAGCATGCTTTTTTTGTTGAGTTAAAATCCGCTAAGAATGGGTTTTGCGGAAATTGACTCCGAGGGGGAGAGGTACAGGGTTGTAAAAGAGAAATAGGCTTTCGCTTAAACATTACCATCCTGTCCTTTTTAAATCAAGAGGGGAGCGCTGAAATAATGTTTTTCAATACCACCGAATTCTTAATGTATCCGACTACTTGCGACAAATTTATTTTTTTAAAAAAATGGAGCTATGGGGATTTTTTCGTGGTTTTTATATTTGTTTAGTAGATTTTAAGAAAAATATGCTAAAAGTAAGAAGAGAAATTTTTTAAATGACCTTCAGGACAAACGATATTTTAATTTTTACAAAAACTAGAACACTTTATTTTAGTTATTATATGAAATTTCTTAACAAGACAGTGATTATATTAATATAAGGGACTGTAAATTTTGTAATAAAACAGTGATTGATAAATATGAAGGTTAAAACACTTCTACTATAATACAGAACATACACAAAAAAAATCAGTTAATTATTTTCAAAATTTTTTTTAGCAATCACTGTCTCTGTTTGAGCATTTTCAAAAAACACACACACACTCACATTTCGAGTAAAATGCGTTTTAAAGTATGACATCTTGCTTAAAGTAATGGCATCTGCCTTTTTTTTTTGAAATAATATTAGTGATGGGAAAAAATTAAGAATTATTCAATATAGGGGGAAAACTAGGGTTTGCAGTCCCGTGTTACATTTTCAATCCCGGGATTTCGAGATTACTATATCCAAATCCTGGGGTCCCGGGATTAGGAATGGACTATTCATTAAAAATACTTACACATTAGCATGGTTAAAATTTCATCATAAAATTGAAAATATAATTTTAGGTTAGTTTAATATTAATTTTATTGAAACAAACAAAAAACTTTATTCATCATAAAAAAACAAATGAAAATAGTATATAATGAAATTTAAAGAAAAAAACATTTTTTCATTTCTTGTGTTTCTGTAAATAAGCTTTTAAAAAACACAGCTCGTCCAGCGTTTTATCGTTCAAACGGCATCTTATTTTTGTTACAAATTGTCCTGCCGAAGAAAATGCTCGTTCTTATTCTATACTAGGCATGAGCTGTTAGTAATGAAAAGGGATTTGAAGTGTCTCAAGTCTTCCAAGCTGTCCCGCTATTAATTAATGGTATTTTATTGAAGAAGGAACTGTGACAAAATCTATTCTTGAGATGTTGCTTATATTAATGTGTAAGTATTGCAGTGAGCCACTTAGATCCATGTAACGTTCTTCCTTACGAGAAATGAGAGCTGCATATGTTTGTTTACTTATGGAACTGAAATTGCACACGAAAAATTCTACATACATATTTCATGAACAAAATATAAATTTTCTAAAAATTAAATTCTTATAAAATTTTGATGAGAAATTTTTTTTCCATATATATTTTTTAAACATATTTTTAATATATTTTAGTTATTTAAATCCCGGGATCTCGGGGCTGCAAACCCTAGAAAAAACTATTAAGATTTAATTTAGTTTGTAATCTCACAATATTTTACTGTATAAAAGGGTAAGCAAGGTTACTCACACACACAAGGGAAATAAATTTTCTTAAAATGAGTATGAGTTACAAAATATTACTATTAGCTTATGAACTTACATCTCGGCACTAAAAAGTTTGTTTTTAGATTCTTTAAAAGATTTTCATAATCTTATATATGATATAATCCTTGCTGTAAAGAAGACATCTGTGGCTCACTGACCGATTTTGACCCATGAAGCGCATTAAAAGGGTCAGTTTAAATGTTTATGAGTAGCTTCTGCTACTTTTCCATAAAGTTATGATTATAATTTTGACGCCAAGTTTTCACATTTGGCATAAAAATTTAGAAAAAAGTGCAGACAAGTATTTTTCCGCATTAGAATCATCTTTCAATAAAAATAGAAATCAACGCCAAAAGGAATTTTTTTTGTACACACACCAAATTGAATTCTTTATCCAAGCATGAAATAAGGTTCTTATTAAACGGTATGTAATTTATTGACCATTTAACAATAATAAAAACCCAAAACACTTCCTGATTTTTACATTTTATTCTCAATGTAGAATTTTTCTCTTTTTGTCATCAACAGCAATTTTCATTTCCGTTTTAATGTGTATTTTTGGCTAACTTCTTCCAAAACTGTTTAAAAATACAATAATTCCAGCAACAATTACTTTTTTCTTTAATGTTTAAATGCGACATTTCCGTCGTAACAATTCGAGACTAACTGTAACTTTCACGATTTACTTGATCTAGGGATCTATTTAGATTTGTAGTTCCCATGGTTAAGATGGAAGAAATCTCACTGTGATGGCGATGCACCAGTATAGCACTGCGAAGATTATTTGGGGAAAACTTACAAATAAATAGATATTAACTTGACATGCATGGCTGAATTACGCTAATGTAACAATTTAAAAATGATTAAGTTGAAAGTGGGGGTATTTTATACAATTTTCTCAGTAGATCTTATTCTCTCTCTGTTTTTTTTTTTTTTACAAATATGCATCAAAGTTGGATTATTTTATGGTGAATGAATATTAAAATGATTTTAAAATTTATATATGATTGATTAGGGTTTCGAATTTATTTTAGATATCGGCAGTGCCGAAATTTTACTGCATTCACGGAAATATTTTGTAAAAATAAAGGAGAGAAAAATATAAGCAGTTCATTCTATCAGTAAAAAAGGACAAAATAGAAGAAAGATGAAAACTATTTCTGTAAATATATATGAAGTAAATACACAAATTAGATCTAATTGAGGGATTAATGTGCTTATTTTATAAAACCTGAATATTTTGTTGTCCTTTGCATAAATTGCTACTCAGAGCTCTATTCACATTTGGAAAAAAAAAAAACAAATAATGTAAAAAAAAAAAGAAATTAAAGTCAATTCTACTTAGGTCAACAAAGAAAAATTTATTTTAGTTACTTTTTATTAAATAATTACAGTTAATATAAGTTTGAATTACAGTGAATATTACAGTTAATATAAGACAGAATTACAATATTAAGAGACAAAATAGAAAGCGATTTTTTTTTCTATTTTTGGTGGTGGACTATTATTTTCGTTTGTTACTATTCATTCATTCATAAATCACTTTCTCAGAAATTAGGCCATCCCAAGCAGGATTGAAACCCACGACCTTTCTATTAGAAGTCGCTACATTGCGCTGCATGGGCACAACGAGCGATTTTCCTTTTCATATATGGTGTTGGACTATTGTTTTTGTTCCTTAAATTTAATTAATGAACTAATATTTGAAAAAACTGTATTATAACATCCATTGCCATCCACTACAAGTTTAAAAATTGTATTTGAACTTGAGTGGATGAAAAAAAGTATTTTATTAATGATTGAAAATTTGAACAAGTTACCAAGTTACACATACACACACTGACCAATATATATATATATATATATTTAGGCCAGGAGTTTGCTCTAGTACTACTGTGGCTAAGACTTTATTCTATCATGACTATAGTTATCTTAGGTTTATAACTATTTTGTGCATATTTTGTAATATATATACGAGGGCTGTTCAAAAAGTATCGAGACTGAATTTATTATGCAAAAACATACATACATAAACAGGTTTTGAGTCAATCTCTTTCGAAATATGCTCCATTGGCAGTAATACACTTGGTACAATGATGTTTCCAGTCCTCGAAACATTTCTGAAACTCAGACTTTGGGATGGCCTGAAGCTGCTGTGTCGAATTCTGTTTTATTGTTTTATGCTGCTTTGTTTCGGGATCGTATCCGTAAACCCGCGACTCATCTCCAGGGATGATGAGCTTCATGAACTCCGGATCGTCGCTTGCACTTTGAAACAGATCAGATGATGTTGCCAGTCGTTGGAATTGCTGATCCTCAGTGAGGAGACGCGGCACAAACTTTGCAGACACCAAAATTTCATCACATGTTCCTACGGAAATGTGACACTCCTGTGCAATTTCTCGGACTGTTAAACGACGATCAGAGCGCACCACAGCCTTCACTTGTGAAATCTTGTCCTCATTGCGAGAGGTGGATGGGCTTCCAGAACTGGGATCACTGCTCACTGATTGACCACCCGACCCTCCTTGAATCGCCGGAACCACTCGAAAACCCGAGCACGACTCATCGCCTCATCTCCAAATGCTGTTTTCATCATCTCGTAGGTTTCGGTGCCCGTTTTACCGAGCTTAAAGCAAAACTTGATACAGATTCGCTGATCCGTGTTTTCACACATTTTCTTTTTTCGACGAATGCACGCAAACACTCCACGTGAAAGAAGTCAGTGTGACTGAACGGCGCGCTGTACAGACCTGCCGAATTTTGATAGACAAGGTGAAATATGCGCGCGCAGGATGCGAACAGTCCGTCCCTCCGCTAGGGATTTTCTGGAATAAATAGAATAAATTCAGTATCGATACTTTCTGAACAGCCTTCGTATATGTGTGTGTGTAGGGAGAGTGTGAACTAATGGTAGGAATTGAAAAAATATACATTTTTTTCTCTCTTTTAGATCATTTCGAGCTCTTTCTAATACAAAAATTACCTTTATAAAACTTAATTACTTTAAAACAGATAAATCTATTACCATCAAAGGGAATTTGTTACGCTATTATCAACTAGGGGGCTGTCTAGACTCTGTACAATTTATTACAGTAATGTTCAAATATGTTTCCATTACGGCAACATTTTCCTGTTTCAAACGCTCTTTCTTCTCCACAGAACTGCATCACTATGTCACGTATCATTTTTTACGGTCATCTACCTTTCTTTACATAACGGTATAAATATTGCCAACAATAGCTTTGATGGCACGTCCCCTAGACTGAAAATTTTAAATTTATAGGATGATCAGAATGAGAGGGAACTTCAATCATATCCCGAGCTAAATCGTAATGTCACCTGTATGGTGCTCAAAGATACGGCTAACGACAAGCGTACATCTAGCCCAGAGATTCCCAAACCTTTTTGTCTCATTGACCCCTTACCATGTTTTTCAGTTTAAGGTAGACCCCTGCTTACATAATATTGATTTTTTGCAAATTTATTAACTTAAATATCTTTTTGACAGCTGGTACTACTGCTTACTCTAAAAGCATTAAATTTCTAACTATAGTGAAGAGACTACAGTTTTTAAAAAGCACATGCTAATGAATTAGTTTAAAATAAATTAATTTTATTAGTTTAATATAAATTAATTTTTTCTGTTACACAAAATAATTGAACAGCAAATAAATTAATTTAATGAGAAGAATGAATCTAGTGCTTCAATAACAAATTTTCAATATTTAATATCAATCTAGTCAAGTTTAACCTTAAACCTCCTTTGTAAATTATAATTTAAAAAAACTAAAGAACACGCTTTTATACTGAATCGAACGAAAAAGTAAAAAAATAATTCTTAATATATGAATAAAATGATGAACGAGAAAATTAATGTCATTGGTGTAAAAGCGTGGGGTGTTCTATAAATATATCAATTGTTATAGTTTCTAACTTCTTTCAATTCCGAAATTGCACCCCACGCTTTTACCCCAATGGCATTAATTTTCTCGTTCATCATTTTATTCTTATAATAAGAATTATTTTTTTACTTTTTTGTTCGATTCAGTATAAAAGCGTGTTCTTTAGTTTTTTTTAAATTATAATTTATTTTCCATTTTTTAGTTCGATCTACAGTAAAAGCGTGGTTTTTAGTTTTTTAAACTGTTATTTTTTCATTGTTGAATTTATCCTTGAGTTTAATATTTGGAGCCAGAATTACGTGGCTGCTGGAATAAGTCTTGCTCTTCAATGGATTTTAATTGAAGGGTCTGAAGTGTATTTATTCTCTCTGTTTATGGGACCCCGGGTGAGTCCCGTATCGTTATATTAGATTCCTTCTCAAAAGAACAGGTCAAACAAATAAAATGTGTGGTAAGAAGAAAAAAAGTTCGAATTAAAAAAAATTTAATATACCATATGTTTTTATAACGGACTAAAAAGTATAAAAAATTCCTCCTTTTCGTTTTTTTTTCTTCTTTTTTCACATTTTCAAGCTTTCTTTTTTCACTTTTCACCACTTCTGAGATATGGTCCAAATTTCAAGTCCTAGCTCATCGGAAAGTCACACAGTTTAAAATTAATTACAAAATTACACCCGGACAGACATTAAAGAAAGCGTGTTAATAAAAACATGGTAATATTAAGTGTCAATCGTATTCTCACCTTTTAAAAATATTGCCATAATGTTAATTCGTATCATCACTTCTAAACGCATTGCTTTGTAAAAATAAAAAAATATTTAGCAGTTAGAACATAAATTATTTTTTTCACAACACGAGCCTATTTTTTTAAATTTTCCTTTTCAGAAAAATGTTTATAGTAAGAGATTGATAACACACACACCCACTCTCCACTTTCTTGCATACATAATACATTTGTTTGTTTTATTTTTATAAACCACAAGTGTATTAATTAAAAACACTTCCTGTACGGTTACACCCTTTTCTTTTAGTCGCTTAATCTGGAATTAGTCGCCAAATCTGAAAATGGTATATCGAATTAGTCGCCAAATCTGAAAATTGTATGTGTAATAAGTTGCCAAATCTGGAAGTAATATATTTAATTGTCGCCAAATCTGATTATCGTGATTCCTGACGATCCTGATGAGGACAATGGAACAAAATTATGAAATTATTGTATTGTCATCGGGCCTTGACAAGTGTGCAAAATTTCGAATTAATCTGACCTTTTTAAGTGGGTGAAAATCGAGTTCCAAGATTCCGTTACATGCAAGTGAAACTTGTAAAAGCGTGTTAAAAAGGGCCTAGTTCCCCTCCTTCCCTTTCTTTTGAGATTGGTAACTCGCTGAAACTCCCTCTCACTAGTAAAAGCAATTAAAACTTTCTCACGATATTCCATAATTCGCGACAAAAAACAGGTATGTTGTTCAAAGCCAAAATTGCTGACATCCATTTCTAAATTTTATTTTAAGATCGTTGGAGCCTATTCTGAGCAGTTCCTATTGTAATAGGACATTTTTTTTTCATTGTGACTAGATGAATTCATTGTCTACTGTGGTTATTACTATAAAAAAGCAATCTCAAACCTAATTTCAAAATCTGAGTAAAGAAAATTTAAATGTTGAACGTAGGTTAAAATGTCCTGAAAGATTGTCTGTGACAAATTGAGAAAATTTGCGACGTCCAGTATTATACCTCTTCCATTTAATCCTGAAAAGAAATGCTGAAGTGGTCCTAGTCTTAAATTCAATCACCTAGTAACCGCAAATTAACCTCATTAAATTGAGAAAATAAATCAGATAAGTTGTAAAATCTGGTTTCCACTACATCAATTTTTTTCAAAGATAAAGTCATGATCTGGTTTAATCAGAGTCACTATTATAGACCCCCAAATTATTTTTTCACTGGCGTGGACCCCTTGCAAGTCGTCATAGACCCCTTTGAGAATCACTGATGGTAGCTCTTTGCCATGATGAGTTTTTTGGGCCTGGATCTGACGCAGTCGAGATGAGGTTGTATAAGAAACAACAACAACCAATCAAGATGCTGTTCCGGGACGAATGGGATTGTGTTTATTCACTTGGCCATGTGACTAATTCA
>BMAO01027971.1:0-27339 GCA_019973975.1 Trichonephila clavata
TGTTATACAATAAAATATTATTAAATATGATTTTATTGTTAAATCTATCTAAAGACTTTTGTTTCAATGTTTTCCTGTTTATCTGATTTACTTTAAAAGAGAAGAATAAATTAATATTTTATCGTTCTTTACCGTAAAAATTAAATTAAGTTTATTAGAGGGTTTATATAAAATTTGCAAAAGTGTCTCCCATTGTTAAGCGCAATTGAATGCAATTTCTGTTTTACTTATATTTCATATGGATTTTTTTAAAGTTTTGCGGGAGAGTAATCATATATCAAGGAATTAAACTATAATGTATTTCTTTAACCCTTTATCTACCGATGGTACTTATAAGTACCACTCAATTTAAGATTACATAGAATAACCATTTTTACGAACACTCTGACGATACTTAGTTGGAATATTCTTTTAAATCCACTCTTATAAGATATATGGCAGCCCGGGTTCTATGATGAGATTTTTAGCGGGGAAGGCGAATATAGTATTATAGCAGAAATTGCTTTTCCAGCAGACATTTTGATCGGATTGTGAAGATTGTCATTTTTGTTCCGAAAAAGTAGTTAATGTCTAAAGATAAGTGTCTCATTATTTTGTATGTTAATAAAGACCTTAGAAAACGATTTGACTATTTATATTAAGTGAACAGTGTATATAATTAATTTTATAGTTGTGAATATCTTTAATTAATTAAATAACTCCAGCGGATTAAATTTCCAAAAGTTGAGTATTTTGTTTATGCATATCCCTTAATTTTCAATGTAGTGATTCAAAAAGAAATATTGCATGAATAAAACTGCAGTAAATCATAGTGCGGTAGATAAAGGGTTAACGATTTCCATTTTCAGCTTCATATAAAGGTAATCTTCCTGAGATGTTCTGTTGCATTTTTTGCGAGATTTTGATGAAACATTTGCAGTTTCAAAGCTCATGGTTAATTGTTTTCTCAAAGAGTTTCGCACAAATAATATTACGATAAGTATATCAAATTTTGATCAGTCTTTTATTCCTTCAATGTAAAAACTATGCTTTTAAATTTTTAGCATTCTAAGTTTTCTTGTAATAAATCTCATATTTTTGATGATTCTAAATGTATAACAAAAATTTTATATTTGAAATATTTACGTAGAGATCCTTTTTCTATTCAAGTATAGATCTTTTTCCCAAATTATTTTTAATTTAAGGGAACACATACGACTCAATTGTCAAAAATTGGTCAAAAATTCAAATAATTTTTTTAGCTGAAATTATTTTTTATATAATTTTCTATAATCACACAAAATTTGAAAGCTCTAAATTAAAAAAAATCCAGAGCCATGATAACTTTTTATGTCCATTTTTATTCACATCTCAATGACAAATAAAATTTTTAAGCTTACTTATCTCGGAAAGAAAAAAATTACTAGTTTATCTTCACTTAAAATGCTAGGACATTTTTTTCTATTGTGCCAAATGCTTTGATATGTTTTATATATCTTGTTATTAGTACATGCAACAAAAAATGGTGTGCATTTTTGAATCAAAACAGTACTAATTTTTTAAGGAATTTTCAGTAAACATTCATAAAAAAACGAATTGTACGAATAATAGTTATTTTAGAAAAAAAAACCATACCGAATTTTGTTATACATAGTTTGACGAACTTATAAATTAAATTTTATGTGTATACGTCAATTATTGTAGGAACAGTAGCTTTTTTTAAAAATCCCTTCATAAATTATTGAGTTTTTCTTTTAAAAAAAATTAAATGTATAACTTTATGAAGTATTTTGAGCACAAAACCTGTTTGACGTATAATACATATACACATATTATAGGCAAAGAAAATCATTAAATCAAATATTTTAGAATAAATCCTACTATGTTCTCTTAATATGTGTAAATTTAATTCAAGGTGCCTTTTGAAATGCATAGTTCTGAGAGAATAGCCAACTTAAATAAGGTCACTATTCAGACTTCGTATCAAAATTTATCTTTTGATTATACGTATCCTGATGTGAATGAACTGAAGTGCAATTTCAATGAGAGGAGATTTTGTTTCTTCACATAGTATTCGTGCTATAGAAATGTCTATATCATGATAATCTTCAATCGATAATTATACTGAATTCTTATTTTGACATACTACCAGGTCAGTTTTATTATAATCACAAGAGAATGCAAAATAAAAAAATTCTGATGGCCTAATTTTATAAAATTTTACTATTCGACTATTTGAGTCCGTATGCCGATGGAAATTAAACACTAAAATTAAGCCAACAAAAAATTAATGAATTTCAACGAAATGTGAAAGAGAACTTTTTTAGAACATTGACATATGTATAATTAGAATGATATTTTATGATTTATTTTCTCCCGAGATGATTTAACTTAAACGTTGTAGACTTCATCAAATATTATAGAACCTAACATGGGAATATAAAATCATTAGCCTATAAATATTTAATCCAAATAATTCAGAGTCAGAAATAATTATCTGAAATTAAAAACAAACTTACTAGTTACTATCATTAATACTTAAGCAGGTTAGTAAGACGAGAGGGAAATAGTAAGAAGTGTTAAACGTTTTGAACTCTGAGAATAAATATTACATAAAGGCTGTGTCCCGTTCGGAAAAGTTTAGTTTTTTTTTAAAGACAAAACGAAAGAAAGGAATTGTTGAAGGCTGAAATTAAAGAATTATAAACACCACTTCCTTTTTTTATTCATTATTCTTTCATTACGAACAATACAAAAGAGTGGATAATGGGTAGAATACAAATTTAAACGTTCATAAAATAGGGAAGAATTTAACCCCAAAACTACCGACTAAAAGTTACGCTATTCGCTCCTCAGTGCCGCCATTTTTCACATAGGAGCGCGAATGCGGTGTCTTGGAAGGAAAAGGAAAGGCATACAAAAATCTATAAAATAAGTAAATCCTTTTCAAACTCTGTCAAGGTCATTTCATTGCATTCCTAAGCCTTAGGAATTGTTTTACTGATAGCAGCACAAGGATGGGATTGTATTTCAGAAAGACGTATGCATACGTCCAGGGCATTTAACGCACCGGTTGAATGAGACGGATATATACTCCGGTGGCAAGTTAATGGGTAAAAGAAAAACTGTGCAAAGGATTCGCAAACAACAATGAAATGATAATATTTTATAAATATTAATTTAACAAAGCAAATTCATATGATACAGACATATTGAATAGAAATAGTAACTGACATTAAATTTAACAGACGATTTTTCAGAATTTAAAAAATAATCTTTATTAAGAATCAAGTAAAGAATAATCAAATTGACACAAATCATAGTGATTATCATAAAAAACAACTAAAATTATAAATTAAACTTATCACTATAGTCACTTAGCATCAGATATGATTAATCAAATTTGTTAGAGCTAAATTTTTGTAGTGAAGATACTAAAAGTTACAGATACATACACACACACAATCTTATTTTCAATATTTCTCTAGGATTAATATCTCACATAAATAATATTAATTCGATTTTTTAGGAAGTACAAATTTTTATTGCATAATCATAGTAAAAAGAAATAATTTCGAAATATATAAGCTTTTTAATAGTGATGATATTAAGTCCATAAATTTAAGTAAAATGAGATGGGCAAGGCATATAGTAAGAATAAGCTCAGAACGAACAACATTGAAAATTTTTAATGCAACACCCTCTAATATAAGGCTTGTGGTGGATGATAATAAAAGATGGAAAGACTGTGTGGATGAAGACATTGCCATTCTAGAAATGAAAATCAATTGCTGGGAGAAGGACAGAATAGGAAAAACTGCTGATAAAGGCTTAGGCCCACAAAGTGTTGTCATACCACTGCTAAATCACAATAATAATATTAATGAAAACTACAATAAATTTAAATGAAATCAAATTATTTGTGTTCATAATACAGTTTGTATGTCTATTTTAATACAATAAATATTTATTCCTTTGAAGTTTTTAATCTTTTTCCCTACAAGCCTTTCTTCTACACAATTATTGTAATTCATACATTTGTGAAAGCTGAATATCTCATTTCCTATTTATTATACGTAATGTCAAATACTTTCTGATATAATTACAAAATTTTCTTGGCATTTAGAAAAATTACTTATATGTATGATCTACATACTTTGTCTGCCGACTGAAAAATTTATATATGCCGAATCAGGTTTGCATTTTATTTTTGATTGCGTAAAGGTTAAATGGCTTTAAAGAAGGCTATTATATGAATAATAGACAGAAAGCATCCGTGTTGCTTTTTTAAAAATTTGAAAACATAAAATTTACTAAAAACTGCATTCTGATTCACAAGTTATTAATTTTTTTTCATTAAATTTTTAGATATAAATTTCCTTGAACATATTATAAATATATTATATTAATGCTAAAAACATTTTTTTTTTGGAAAATAATTGCGCAATAGTAAATGTAAGGCAAAAATAAGAAAATGAATTTAGTCAATATCTGAATTTATTTCAAATAATTTGTAGCGAACTCAAGACAAATTATAGAACGTTAGAGGGTAACGAGTCTAACCTGAGAGACTGTGCCTGCATAAGAGCCACACCAAAAAGCATTCAGTGACTAGACCTTTAATAGAGAGGTTGATGAGCGAGTTAAGAGTGGAAATTTAGGATATTCTGGGATTGGTGAACGGTCGAAGAGAGAGGTTGGTGAGCTCCACCAGCAAGCTATGTGGGAAGGTTTTGTATCTGTCGAAGGCAGATGTGTTGGATGCCTCGCTGGCCCATTTTTTGTTTTTCTTTAAAAGTGTTAACAACTCTGGAGATTCATTATTTAACTTAAACGTGTAAAAAGTGTAAATTTACGTTTTTGTGAGTAGTCCTATATGTTTTTGTGAGTCGATGAATCATTAAAGATCATTGGAGCTTCATCACTGAAAATCCCATGACACTGCAAATAGTATATTCCCTTTAAAATGGTCAATATTAATAAATAAATTATTTGCATTTCTTAAAATTTTTTTATATTCCTTGCAATATGTTTTCATTTTTAAATGCTAAAAACAGCTTTAAAATAAATGGAATGTTTTAAACATTGCTTGCAAAGACGACATTCTCTCGCAGGCATAGTTAGTAAAAGAAAATTTTTTAAAAAAAGCGTCCTCAGATCTTGGTCGCGTACTAGTGATAGGTGTGTTGTTCCTTTCGAGTTCAGAGTTTGAGTCCTGGTGTCGTGGAAGATACGCTGTGTAGAAGGGTCAATACACAATAAAGGGGGTCAAAGTTATTCTCGTTCGAGTGGTGGGGAAATTTGGAGAGGAGTAACAGCTCAGAGATTCTTTTGATTTACGAGATTCTTTACGAATTTTCGTATTGTTTTGAAGTGAGCAGCAATCAAATCAAGTAAAAAAGAATATAATCTATGTAAAACTTTTACTTAGGTGCTCATTCCATACAGCGGATATTAATTTTCATAATTCACCTTTAATTAATTCAGCTAAATTAAATGAGTAAAAATGTAATTCACAATATGTATATTAAGGTAAAAAATATTCTTAAACAGCATTGAATAATACATAATGTTGTTAACAAATTGGTATTTCCAATGGCATTATTGTTCTCTCCGATTGTAGATCTGCTCTTGAGGCCATCAAGAAAGGAAAAATGGGACTCACCCAAGAAATTAATTCTCTTTTACTTTCCATTGGTGCATTTGACAAATCATGCACCCTCCAGTGAATCCCGGCCCATGTTGACATCGAAGGGAACGAGATGGCTGATTTCCTTGCCAATGAAGCCAGAACACTTGAACCTGTAACTTCTTCAACTACGGTCTTTGATGCCAACGCAGTCGCAAAACAAAAGCTCTGCTCAAACCCACGAAAAAAATGCTCGCTGTCAGAATTAAATTATATCCAAGAAATTACAACAACAATAACCAGACTAATGACAAAACATTTTAAGGGCATGAAGATTCTGCTGATGTATCCAGATCATATGTGGAATGCAGACATTGCCCAGGCATGCAACTGGATCCCAAACATCTTTTTATCTGTCCTTCCATTGTTGGTGCCCTTTTTAAAATAGACAATGACTACAGCATGGACATCCTATACTCGGATCGTGCTATGGATGTTGCCACGGCAGTGATTCACGCCTTTGGCAATATTTGACTCATTTCTATATCTTTATTTTGTTATATACACCTTTGCACTTTGTCATACACGACAACAACAACAACAAATTGATATATCTATTGAAGTATTAAACGATATAAAATATATGCATTTCATAAATTCGATCTAAATATCTTACTTCTTTTTCCCTCTTACATAATAAATCATCCAAATAAATACCAATTATGAAATTTCTGCAAAAAAAATCTTAATTGAAAGAAAATATTGGCTTTTAAATTATTTGAGAAATATAATAATACAGCTCATTAAAGCACCAAAACAACTTCCTTATCTCAATCACCGAAAAGCACAATTGCAACACGTAAAATACATTTAATTTATATAATTTAATTTATCTCTTAATGAGCTCACCGAAACCATTTTTTCATAATTGAACATTTGTTACATCCTAAAAGACCTGATTTCAACTAATATTTTAGAGAAAATTACCATTAAGATAATATGACAAGGAGATTTCCTTTAAATTTCAGCTTCAATTACTTCCGTATGTTTCGGTTAGAAGTATCTGTAATAACTGAGATTAGGTAAATGACCTAGTAATGTCGTTTGAAATTTGAATTAGGAAGCTAGCACTTCGTTAAAAATTTCTCGTCTTTGTGCGAAATAATTGAGGAGAGGAATAATGCTCTAATTATTAAATAAATTCATTTATTTAACTTTTGAAGCTTGACTTAGTACAAATTTTAAGAGAATGTCCTCTTAATTTATATGAATGGCTTAGAAATAATTCATTGAAAAGTGCTGTAGATTTGCTTATATTATTTTTTATTAATATTGTAGAATTAGACCTTTGCAATTTCAACTGAAACATTCAGAACCATGATTTGCTCTTTGATTCCATTTTGATAAACATTTCTATAATAACTTCGTGAATAACTTTTTGATATTTAGTGCCACTTGAATTAAAATTTTCATATAAAATTGTTTTATGTGTATTATATAAAAATTATTGAAATGCAACTTTTTGGCAAAAAAAGAAGAAAAAATTACATAGTTTCAAGACATTCTCCTTTTAAAGAAAATGCTTTGATAATAACAGTTTGCTTATATATAAATAAGATTTCTACATATACAGAGCCAGAATTAGGATTTTTGAAATATTCAAATTAGAAATGGATTTTCATATTTTAATATATATATCAAAGTTAAGAAATTTTAACAAAAAACATCGGTTATTATTTCATTTGATCGTAGCTGTGAAAATAATGTGAATTTTTCAAAACTTTTAAGTAATACTGTGTAGTGAAATCTAAGCTATGTTTTGAAAAAATATTTTTATCATAGAAGCATTTTACATAAAAGAAAAAGTTTTTGAAAATATGTCATTTTTTTAATTTTTTTTTGTGCAAAATATTGTATTTAAATACTTTTTTTATTCTAAAAATATTCTTAAAGCAATTTTATACTTATATTCTAATTCAAGTGACACTTGTGACGTTTGATTAAATAATATGGTAGCGTGTTTGAAATAATTTATTTTAATTATCACAGCTATTATTTACATTAATATAATAGTTTCACTATGGGATGATTTTAATGTCCAAAATAATTTTGTGAGGGAGGGATCTTGATGGTGTCCGTTCCAGGCGAAGCTTCCGCGCTCTTTTCTCTTCTCTGCGGTTCACCGACGTCTGCGCGTCCCCTTTCACCCCCCATCCGGTGGAGGCGAAATGTTTCCCTCGGGTCAAAGGTTGCAGGGGCTCATTAAGACACGTCCGTCGCAGTATATTAGCGACTGCAGGTGGTTTTGCACGTGTGGTCATCATTCTTCTAAACTGACCCGGCCGTGGGAAGCAAGTCCCAGATGTCTCAAGGGGGGGGGCGCATACGTTACACACTAAATACCACAAAAATTATTCATTTAATACGCTTTTGCAAAATCATGGTTTCGAACGTAATCAGAATTTTTAAAGGTGTTCACGCATGTGACCGCCTGTTTTTCAAGCATTTTTATAGAATTACTTTTGACGACCAGTAAAAAAAAGCTTTAAGTGTTTTATCAATTATTTATATGTATTTTAAGAGTATTATATAAACTTTTAGCCAAAAACATCTTATAGAACATGGGTTGTAGCGCTCTGAACAAACCCGCCTCGAAAAAATGGACGTTCACTTCCTCCACGATTCCGGCTGATTGGCTTACCTGAAATAAAAAAAAAATAGCACTGTAAGCTTGAATGCACGGAATGGACTATGTTCAATTTTAAAATACTAAAAATTGGACTCTTGAAGAAAAAGTTTCCAGTTTCGTGGTTTTATTGTTTTGTTTTTGTTATAAAAAATACAAATTTTGGGTTATTAGAGCCCATTCCATGTACCTATATATTCTGAGTCTACCCTATAAATTTGAAATCATTTGGTCAAACCGTTCTTGGGATATGAAGGAGTAAAGTTTGAAAAACACAGTTTTGAGAAAAACGCGTTTAAATTTTGAAGTCTGGTTAAAACTAAGAAATTCTTAGCTTATCCTCAATCGGTAATGTCTGGTCTATAGAATACTCTTTCCTCTATTCTTGGAATTCTTTTAAATCAGATTGTTCAGCTCTTATATAAATTCTTTCTTGTTTAACGGCATCATTCTACGCCACTCGGAGCGCGAGATGCGTATTTCTTCCAGTTTCTGTATATAAGTATGCGCTTCACCGCCAACGGGGCATCTCATAATCCTCATTACCTTTAATACTCCAACAAAACTTTCGTTAAAGATAATGACAGATAAGTATGTTGCAAAATCAACGTTCTTGGGGCAAGAGTGTAGATGCTTTGGAACAAAAGTCCATATCAACGAATTTATAGTTTCATTATTGTTTTCAGTCTCTGCGAGAAAGATAAATCACTTTTACAAATCTTACATATTACAGTTTCAGAAATAGTAGCAAACACTGAAACAAATTCCAAAATGCAATACGCTAAACTTGGAACATTGGAAACCTCCATATGTTCATGTTGTTTTTCAGTTTTCTCGCAGAAGCTGATGTAAATACCGCATCATTTTGGGTGGCAAAACGGTTTCCTCTAAGCTTTCGCTCTTTATTACGACCAGGATGAACATTTCTAGTTGTACTTTCTTTTCGATCACTCATTGCGAAAATAAAAAATTTGTAGCTGTTGTGCTTTTTGAAACTAAACCAAGACTAAAACAAGTTCGACAAAGTATTCAATAACTATCGACATTTCCTTTTAAACCTGTACAAACTTGTCTTTACTTGTATGAGCGTATATTTGTTTAGAAGGGTATCTTAAGTACCAAGTCGACTGTACACAATAGGCCCAGCCTTCGACTGTAAACTCAGCGCTCCGAACGGCTGCTTCTTCTAACTGCTGTATTATAACGATTTCGAATTTTTAAAAATTCCTTTACCACCGTATTCTACACAGGTTAAGGAAGAAATTTATGAAAGAAGAAAAAAAATTGATTTTTTGAACCCATCACATGGGTGAACCATCTTAAGCTTGAAATGAAATTCTATTGCATATATTATAAGAGTACCTTAAAAGTGAATTTCACAAAACGACAATGTGTATAATTTTTTAAAATTATTTTTAATTTCTTACTATTGAAACGCATTTGTAATCGACTATTTTCAACCGTGAATGAATAAACTACGCATAATCCAGTAAAGAACTTTTATTTAAATTTCTTCTGTTTGTTCTGCAATAAATGTTTAAAAAATTCACCGTATTCTACATTTTCTAGTATTAAAAACAAGTAATAATAAGTCAGAAATATGTGTAGCTTTTATAGATAAAATTATGTGAATTACGTATAATTATATATATATTATATGTATATATATTTAAACTAGTGCATATTGTTTCAGAAGTACATATATAGTCAGCAATCATAAATAATAAGCAAAAATATGTTTTGCGTAAGTAAAATTATGAATTATGTATTATTATTTGTATGTGCATGTATTTTTGTTTCTCTACCTCACAGCAGTCAATAATTACTAAGCAATATAATTAACGTATAGAGAAAACGATGTATGCCATCTATTTACGATAAATATTAAAAATAGTTACTCTCTTTCAAAAAATTATTCATGAGTTAAATTTTTTTTAATCAAAATAATTCGTACTTCCTCGTGACTTTTAATTTTTACTGCTCATCAATCAAATTGTAGATTTCCCATCTGTATTTCTTCTTCATTAGGTGAAAGATGCGACTAAGGGTTTCTTTCCTTCAGTTTGATTAGTGGTATGAGAAAACTATTATCAAGTTTGAAAAAACATAATTAAGTAAAATCGTTTAGCATGAAACTGAGAGAAATGAAATATTTTTCGTGTTAAAGGATATTAAAAAACATAAATTCAACGAAATTAAGTTTATTAAAGTACATTTTATTCACATAGACATGAGTATATACATTATTTAATAAAAAACGTTCAAACATTTGCGTTATTTGTTCTCTTTTTCTTAAATATTGTCGATAAACATAAGTTAGCAATACTAATATCTTAACAGATTTCTGTTTTTAATCAACAGCCATCTTCATTTGAAACGAAATGGAAGTTTGCTTTCCCGCTGTGGTTTTTGTCATTGTGTTTGCAATAAAATTTTTATTTAATAGAAAAAATAATGTGAATCAAATTCACTGACTTTTACTCACTCTGCGATATACTCGTCAATGAAATTCAAAGCCAACTGTTGAGAGATCAAATGTTTATGTGTGGCATTTGTAGGCTGGAGGGAAAGTAGTTTAGATAAACACACAAACTTGACTCTTGTGTTACAGGCTATTCCGAGGGTATTTCAAACCAAATTAGCCGCCTTTCCACGCAAAATGTGAAACGACTTCTCTTTCATTTCATACCCCTCTCAATTCTCGCCTGAGTGGCAAGTATTTTTCGTATTTAGTTCATTCCCAGAAGGAAATTTTTTCTTGTTAAGGTATCCGATTGGTTGCGACAACTTTTTTTTTCATTTTAAAGAAGGTATGGGGATTTTTTTGTTATTTTTAGATTTGTTTAGGGCATTTTAAGAAAACTGTGCTAAAATTGAGAAGAGAAAAATAAATTATTATTACTAAAATGGGAAAAAATAGATAAAAATTGACAAAAAATAGCATAAACACGACCCATTCTGCACCAAAGGTTTATGAACAAATTTTCAATTTTTTCAATCTAATGTGTTGCTATATTATTCAATTTTGAAATGCCCTTCAGGATAAGATATATTTTCTTTTTTACAAAAACTAGAGCACTTTATCTCGGTTACTATACGAAAATGCTTAAAAAGACAGTGATTATATTCACATAAGGGACTGTAAATTGTGTAATAAAATAGTGATTGATAAATCTGAAGGATAAAACAATTCTACTATACAAAACTTACAGAAAAAATTTCAGTTAATTATGTTCACAACTTTTTTAGCAATCGCTGACCCCGTTTAATTATTTTCAAAAAATCGCATTTCGAGTAAAACACGTTTTAAAGTATGACATCTTGCTTAAAGTAATGACATCTGCTTTTACTAAAACACTTGTAGTTTTTGTTCTAGTAAACGGAAAATGATAAACAGTATTTTTATAAAGCTAATAAGGTGGCCCATAAAATAAAATTATTAAAATTTTTTTTCAATTTTTGGCAAAATTCACAGTTTTAGGGGAGTCGGATACCTTAAGCGATTTTCGTTTCGCGTTAAAAATACATGCAAATACATAGTAGTTTGTCGGGAGCTTTGTATTATTTCGTGTTAACCAATATTTCGCCTTAAGCGTTTTCGCGTTAAACTTATTTTACTGTACATATAAAGGGGAAATTATAATCATTTTTTAAAACGTATTTAGCTTACTGCTTATAATACAAATGTAATTAATCAGAGATTTGTAAATCAAGCAATTTTTTTACCCAAGCATATCTTTTAGTTTAAAATGTGTATTTTATGGTCAAAATTTTCTTGCATTTATATGCATATTCATAGGCATATCTCTCACTTACACTTAGGGGGGGGGAGATGAATCAAATAAGCTAAGAAATAAACTAAATAGTAAGAAACATACAAAAAATATTTTAACTAGGAGCAAAAAGTCATTATAATATAAATGAAAAAGATTGAAAAGTTAAAATAAGTGTTTGTCTAACACACAAATATATATATAGCTGATTCTTTATTAAACTATTTAATGAATATAACTTTACTTACTCCATAATTTGTTTCTAAATTATTATTAAATATTTTATTATTTTTAAGGGTTTTTTTTACCTATGAAAAACTTTTTAGCCGCAATTAATTTAGTGACTGTATTTTGCTAAAAATGAAGTATAACTGTCTTCAATTTAGTAATATTTCATTTTTTTAAAAATTTGTTATTTTCCATTAATTTTTTAAAAAGATATTGATAATAATTTTTGTACAACGTATTTAAAATTCTTACATTTTCACCGTTTAATTCATACTTATTTTCCTTAATTATCATTCAATATTAATCTCAAAATTTAAAAAAAATTAATTGTTAATTATTTTTATTTTGAATTAATAAATTTCCTTGCTGTGGAAATAAAGCTATAGTTACGTAAGACATTTTTTCAGTAGCTTTAGTCTGATGGATTGAAATTCACTCATAACGAGCGCGTGCAAATAAAAACCCTTCCTTGACCTCAAATGTAGTGCGTTTTCTCTATTCAAATTTGGCGTCTATTTTCTCAAAACACCGCCAAAGAAAACGCGCCACTTTCAATATTTTAATTTCTCCTCACTGAGCTGTGATCATTACTGTCAACTGATACTGCTTCCAGCTCACAAGGAATCTCCTATCGCTAGAAGTAAAATCGGTGATGAATGATTAGTTCTTAAATTCACAGTTTATTTGATTTTGTTGATTTCAGTTGCTTAGATTATACTATTAATCTGTTCAATTAGAAGTTTTATTTTTCTCAATTTGAATACACACACTATGGTACCAAAGATGATTGCGGTAAGTCCTATCACATACTTAAACATCCAGTACCTAATAAATATTTTGGTTAAATAACTAATTACATTGTGAATTATTAGTTAAGTAAAACCAGTTTGGAATTCTTTTTCATGTATCTTTTTTTAATTTATAAAGCACTTTAAGTATTTATGCTCTTTTTGAATTTATAAAGCTCTTTTTCTACAACAGAAGCTCTTGTAGTAACAATACATGAGAAAACATTACACAATTGATGAAATTAAGAATTAAAAAAAAAACATAATGAAATAAGCATTGACTTAAATATTTTCTCACATTTTTAATTCAATTTTTTTTTCGCTTCCTTACTTTTAATTCGAAAACAATGTTTATAGCTGATATTTCCAAGTAAATAATTGTTTCAATGATTATGGAAATGAAGGACTTTCAGAAATATTAACTGCATAACTACAGATGTATAATAATATTTAAAGATACAAATAAATAGCCTTCATTAGCATATACTACACGGTTGTACAGTAAATATTTAAAATGATCCTCAAGTATTGATATTTTTCTTCATGCAAACATATTTTAAAACTGAAACCGTGTTTCAATTGAATATTTTTTTATTAGATAAACATGCAAAACTTTATCATGATCTTAATCTTTTTTACAAACAGAATAAATTAAAAATGAGTTTATTAATCATCACTTTTGTATAATATAGATAAATTCAATAGGAAATATGAATAATAATACTTTCTTGACATTTAAAATTTTTATTGTAAATAAGAATATTTAAAAAGTATTTTCACAAATGTTTGTACGTAAAGAAAAGTTTTTATTATAGTATGTTGCTTAACAATGTTTTTGTTTTTGTTACAAAAATTATTTATTAACTTTTTGATGAAATCAGAACATAAAGGTATATTTAAAATAAATTCCAATACAATTTATTTAGTTTAACAGTAAAATAGATATATTTGAAGTATAAAATTTTCCTTTTAAAAAAGCATAACAATTACTTACGGAGATATATTAATATTACAACCTTTTTGTAAAAACATTTCATAGCTCTCTTTTAAATCAAATTTTAAAAAGTTTTACTTTAGACTCGAACAGCAAACCTCAGAATCAGAACTCATAAGCGAAGCCATTTTAAGATTTCCTTGCTTTTTTTATTTAAAAGAAAACTTTTTTTGAAATTTTTGTAATGATAAATGTACATATGAACATAAAACAAAAAAGGCATTTCTCATTCCATACCAATCATTAAACAAATTTGATTGTGATTTTCTTAAGAAATGGGCTTATAAATATTCTTTTTGAGTCTTTTTATAATTACCAACACTATTAATTTCTTATAAAAACAATACATTCTGATTAGAGATATAATTTATAAGATAATTATTAAAGATTTATTTGCTACTGTGCTACTATTTTCTTTTTATTGCTAAAGCATTGAGTCTAAATAGAGTTTCTGAGAAGTTGAAACAAAGTACACCTTGTCTAAACCTGTTTAGAATGCTCTAAAATAGAATATAGAGAAGCATCAGTGGTCATTTTTTTCTAATGTCAATTTTTATTTGCCATGAAAAAGGTAACTAACCTTTTTATTACCTGTCATGACTTTTTTTGCCTAATTGTATTATGTATGCAATTATTAACAGAGTGATTGAAGGGCTGACATTATTTGCTCTGAGGTCATTTATTTAATTTTTTTACCTAATTGCCATAACGTAGTTAAATTTATAATTTTCCCGTTGATTTTTCATAGTGTATTGTTAAAAAATAATTAACCGAACATTTTTATGATATCAAGCATAATTAGGTTAGTCTATGAGATAAGTTTTTTCTAACAGGATTTAAGCCTTAAAAAGTTTATATGTAATAAAATGAACTTGTAATAAAAAGGAACATTATCATATATATATATATATATATGAATTTGTAAAGATACAAATATCTTTGCTATATGAATTAATATTTAAGAAGTATGATATTAATCATTTGACTATTTTTGGGTTATCCTGACCTTATGGAATATCATAGGAAAATAAGGCACCCAATTATTTATATTTGAACTGGCAATAGTAATAATTTGATTCCAAGTGTAAGATTTTTTTTGTAATATTCTTTTTTATATAATTATCATTACATATAAATTAAATGAAAATTCTATCAACAATTTTATTTTTCTAATGCAAAGCATGCCATAATTACTTATTATCAAAGAAAAGCACACAAACTGATTTTTATTAAACATAACCCCCATAATGTTAGTACAAATGTATCATTTTCACATATGCATTAAAATACTGTAAACTGTTTCTTGCCCTTAAATTTTACTGTCTAGCTGTTTTATAAATTCCTGCAATTATAAAAAAAAAATAGTTTCATGCGTGCAACTAAATAAAATATGAGAGAAATCGTCAACCGATATAAATAACAATGCTAATATAGGAACACGAGTTTCAATACGACACTAAGTGTGACAGCTAATTTAAGTTCACTTCATATAAAAATCAATGGACATACTTTTTTTCGTATCTGGAATAATAAATAAATTAATATGCATCTATGTTGCCCACTTATAATATGAAAAATATTGTTAATATTGAAAGAACCAGTTGCTTTGTAGTATTGAAAATTTATAACATAGAAATGTTTCATTTGACTTGAACTCTAAATATGAATATTTGTAAAATATAAGATTTGTTTTGATAGGAATGTGTGGATTCCATTAAACTATATATCGTAAGGAGAAATAAGGCATTTTTGTATGGTAATTAAAAATACTTCAATATTCTAATAAGGTAATTTTCGTGAAAGAAAGTTGAATTTATTGCCCTAACTTAACAACTAGACGTGTGGAAGAAATGGCAATAACTATGCAGAATTTAACTCATATTCTTATGTGAAATTTAGTAAGCTTTATATAGAAAGCATGAAATTATTTATAAAATTGCTTCACTTATTTATATCATGACAGTTCATAAATTAACTGCAAATAGTAAGTAAAATGTACATAAATGTAAATGGTGAATGTTTTTAAAACTCACTTTTGTGATGCATATATATATGTATACAGTGAAACCTCCATATAACGAACCTCTATGTAGCAAACTTTTTCCTGGAACCAAGAACATTTCACGATTTTTTTCCGTAAAATAACCTTCTAATAACGAAGTGCATTTTCTATATAACGAACTTTTTCTCTTATGATTCAACATTTTTCTCCCTATTTTTGAAGCATTTCTGAACATTTCGAGTTATTCCCTCTTTTAGAACATTTTATGGAGGTCATAAATGAACTGGCTTTATATTATGTGCCTAACTCACCAAGAGCAATAGAATTCTGGGCATTTCATCCAAGTGCAACCCTTAACCCCCTTTGTCCAGTTCACTGGAAACACGTTCGATCAGTGGAGTCTCGTGTCCTTTTGAACTAGTCTCCGTTCATTTATAGTATTGATCAGTCGTACTGGTAACTTCGTTTCTTGTAGCTCGTAAATGCCAAAACGTAAGGGCTTGAACATCAAATAAAATTTTTTTAATTCTTCAGGAAATGGAAAAAGGTGTCAAGAAACTTTTCTTACATTTTTTTATAGGTAAGATATATAAAATATATATTAATTTTCAAAAAGGTGAGAATAATTACTTTTTTAAAATAGTAAGTATGTAATGAATTAACAGTCTTTAATAGTCTTTAGTGTTTATGAATTAAAAATTTGTCTTGTGTGATTTATAAAGAAAATTGAAAGATGAACAACTATATAATGAATTTTTTATATAACGATCTTTTTGTCGGGATTTAGCGACTTCGTTATATAAAGGTCCGACTGTATATACATGCATCCATTTATACACATATATATATATATATACACACATAGGAATGTATCGATTATAAATCTGAGGATATATACATATTCTCACATTTATAATCGATTTCAAATGAAAAAGAATCGTGAATATGTTCAATAAATGTAAATATTTGCTTAATCTGAATTGATGTCACTCTTGTGCAACATGAAGACTGTTGATTATTGACCCTTTAATTTGCATTTTTAACGCTAAAGGGACTTAACGCGACGCCTAACTTCTATCTTGCTCTCGTCGTTCGTACAATGTCATAAAATTGTTAAGGCCCAATTTGGACAATTGACAATATTTTTCAGTGTGACCATCTCTTTTATGCAATCTGGTTTCTAACATTTGACTTGACTGTATAGGACGTGAAATGTGTATGATTTATACTCTAAGCCTCCAAGATCTCATGTAAGGATTTAAAGTAAGGAAAAGAGTTCGGAACCCATGGTTTTGAAAATGCGTATAAATGAATAAATGTTTTGATATTTAGTGTCACCTGAATCAGAAAAAACATATAAAATTGTATTAAGAATATTACTGCAATGAAAAGTTACTTAAATGCACTTTTTTGCAAAAAGAAAAAAGAATGACATATTTTCAAAACATTCTCCTTTTATGAATAATGCTTTTATAAGAATAATATTTTATATAATAAGACTTTTCTATAGAGTATGATATAGGATTTTTGAAAAATTCTCATTATTTTCAGAGTTACGATCAATTAAAGTAATAATCGATGTTTTTTTGTTAAAATTTCTCTATTCTGATGTATTAAAGTATGAATAAATCAACTTATAAGTAATGTTTTTCAAAATCCCCTAGTTCAGGCTCTGTATAAGTCTTATTTATATATAGGCAAAATATTATTATTATAGAAGCATTTTCCATAACAGAAAATTGTTTTGAAAATATGTCCTTCTTTCTTCATTGTTTACCAAAAAATTGCATTTACATAACTTTTTCTCGTAAAAATAATATTCATAAAACAACTTTATGTGTATATTCTAATTCAGGTGATACTAAATATAAAAAAAATATATTCATTTATACGCTGATTCAAAACTACATTCGCGAACGTAGCCAGATACTTCAAAACCTTGATTACGTTCTAGCGCGAAAAATTCAATATAAAAAAAAAAAATAGTTTTTATGTACTCGTCAGATGAAAGTATATTTTATAAAATAAACTAAAATAAATTGATATTCCATGTTAATTTCACTAAAATACGCGAGTTCGCTTACAAAAACAAATACATCATAAAATTTTCATTTTCCAGACGGCGTCAATATTTTTTGTTACATCATGTAATTTCTTCTGAAATTATTACCTTTCAGATACAATTTTTAAATTAAGTGCTCTCTCTCTCTTTTGTGAATTCACGAATACATTTTGCCTACATAAAATAGTTTCCTTTCGAAAATTATACAAACAAAATAACTTGAAATGAAAGTTTCGTTTTTGATATAGTTTTGATTTCTCCTAACTTAAAATTCGGATCCAGAAAATAAAATGTAATATTTAATAACCAGGAAATATATTTAATACTTTTCTTAGAAATATTTTAAATTTGCATAAATTCCTGTACAATATGATAAAAGTTCAACTACTGCGCTCTAGGGCATTTTCTTTCATGAGAACTGATAAAACTTTTAATAAAAACTGAAAAAAAAAAATAATTTGTCTATCTTTTGTGATGCATTAGAAATATGTCATCGATATTGTTCGTATCGCTTCCTTGATCATAAGCTTCATTTTTTTTTCTCTAATCAAACGTTAGAAAATAAATTCAAGTAATTTAACACAGGAAAACTTTTTATCGCTTTGTTTCCTTTTGTATTTGAGATAATTCTATACATTTAACATCCTAATCGAAGTTTCACATGATTATTAATTTCATCTACCATGAAAATGTCTTTAAAGAACAATATATCATTCATAGAAATTTGTATTTTCTTGTGAAATAAAAGGAGGAATTAAGGAAGAGGAAATGTATTGTATATGATTCAAATGTTAAGTAACTTTTCAAAGAAAAAAAACTAGTTTTATAAAACTAATTCAGATTTTGTAATACAATATGAAATTCAGACAAACAAAACCAAAATAAAAATAAAATATATTAATTTATCTAATGATAATGCTTTTAAACCTCTGAGAACTCTTGTTTTTATAAATGGTTCAATAACTTTTTGCTGATTATTTTATAGTTATTCTTACACGAAATTTATTTGTAGTAATAATTGTCATTCTGTTTTTTAAATAGACAAAAATAAACTAATTTAATTCTGAAGGGTAATTTCAGATTGTAAAATTAAATAGTTTGTAAAATAAAAATTATTAAGTTTACTCTTATTTTTGTTAATTCATTTAGCAAGATTTTATTCGGATCAATGAATTCAACTTCTAGAAGCGAGTTTGATTTCATTTACGTAAGTTTTTTATGGGACTATAATAAAAAAAAAGTGAGAACTACACCAAAGAGTCACTGTATTATGATTACTTCTTACCTAAGTAATACGCTTCCTCGGTGACAAACTGCGCGTTGATTGGGCTACTCCCGTGCAATCATTGTGAATACTTATAAAAAAGGTTGCATAGAGGTGAAAAGATATTTTGAGAGAAGTACAGCGGTTTGTAAACCGTGGAGCGTTGACTCCAATGGAGAGTGGGTACTGTTACGCATTGTTCGCCCTAACCGAAGGGCCACAACGGCTGATATCAACAGTAGATATAACAGAAGCAATCCCAGGTTGTGGGTTTCAACACACAATCCATAGTATACTGCTGCGTATGAGCCTACGCAGCCTGTGCCTGAATCACGTTCCCGTGCTGATGTCTTGCCATTGCTTACTGCGTCTACAATGAACTGTGGAATATGGCAAAGTCCATTCCATAGGATAATAGAAGAATGGAATAAAGTTTCCTGGTTGAACGAATCAATCCTTACGATCAATTATAATGAGGGTGAGAAATGATATTACGCCGAATGGTAATGAAAAACTTGACATTCAGATGCACAGTTTACTGTATACAATGCGGTTGCCGCGGTATAATGGTGTGGGTGATATTTTTCATGGTTAAACATTAAGACTCACTATTGCCGTAGATCAATGGTTGACGTCTATACTCTATATGAACATTCGTCATGAAATAGTGCACCATCGTCGCACTATTTCATGACAACAGTGTTCTGAACGAGTAAGGGTGTTTACCAGAAAAAATAATAAAAGGCATTTATTAATAATGATAAGGGTTGAGTCATCAGGAGATGGTTCAAGGAACATTCTGTTGAGCTAATTCACCTATGAATTCAATTAAAAATTTAAGTTTGAACTAAGAAATCCGAATTATTGCTGCTGCGCTACCATCTTCCACTCGGCTGCAATTGCAGGAATATTTGGCGAGTGGGAACCAAATATCCCTGATTACCAATCAGCATCTTGTCGAGTGAGTCCATAACTCAGCAGGTGTTGGCAATTTTACAGGTTAAAGTTCTACTTTTAATATTTAACAGTGGTCATATTGCAATGGCTCTTCAGTGGATATCTTTTAGTTTTGCTTGTATTGATGTTCTTATATGCAACCTGAAGACAAAATTGATGGCGAAAATTGCTCTTCTTAAATAGAAATATCGCCAATCCCACTATTATTCGTGACAAGGACTTCCTTTGAATTAATTGGAATTCATACTTTGGCAGTTTTCAAATTTGGTTTGCTCATAATTGCAGCCTGTATAACATCAGTTCTGCAAAACTTTTTACTGTGATGCTTTATTTTCCAGTAAGATTTTTTAGTTTGCTTACCTCAAATTTTCTTTGTTAATTTATTATTTGTATTGTTTTATTATACCAAAAATATTAGTTATGGCATGTGATATTTCAAGTAATCCAAAAAATGAATAAAAGCTGCTAAATTTGGATATATTTTCTATAAACATTCACTTTGTTATTAGCTTAACCTATTCAGAAAACAGGGTGCAGAGTTATTCTTTTTATGAATAAAATATCATTAAGTACCATTTTCATAACATTTAACAAATAAGCATTTTGCAAAATTAAAAATAATTAAACCATTACTAGTAGTAAGTTGATTCTTAGGAAACTTTTTCAATTTTATAATCAATAATGTGTTTTAATTACTGATCTACTTAATGATGTTAGTATAACTGAAATTAATTACATAGTTACTTTTTTTCATAAAAATTGTGTCATCGTGAATTGTACTTTCATTTAATTACCCCAATATTGAATTATTTATTATTTATAGATTTAGAAGACCTTTCTTTATAATAATTAAACTGAAGAACTGGTAGTTTTAATAAGCAATTTATTTAAAGAGAAAACAATTGATTACAAATGAAAAAGTGCTATAGTTTTCTTTTGTTCCCCTGGAACTTCTTTATAATTTAATATTTAGTATTTAATTTTTGATCTATTTGTTAATCTATTTGATCTATATTATATAATCATCCTAAAATTTCATACAAGAGTACTAAATACTTTACTGATTAAATGATTTTTCATATGCAACTCTGTGCGAAATATATGGATAGAAAAAGGAAACTTTAAAATTGTTCCATTATATTATTCCATTATATTAATTCCATTCTGCATATTCAGTTTCACTGTGAAAAAATGCCCAATTTTTTTAAAGTACAATAAAGTTTATTTTAAACATAAATTACTAAGAAAATACTAAATTTTAATAATGTCTTTGTCTTTCATCATAAGCAAAACTTCTGACTTCAATTTAGAATGCTTGCAATGCGCACGTTATAAATTTGAACCATAGTTGTTATAAGATATTTTTCTTTTTATATATTGCTGTTTTCTGATAGTAACGTCAAATTCAATGAGTTTTTAAATATTTTCCTTAATATTTAAATGTGTTTCACAATTCCAATTATTTGCCGTCAAATAAATTTTCAATCTTTTTAGCTATTTTTAGTGAAGCCTATATCTAAAGAAGCACTTTCTTTTCTACCGAATGTACCTTTGAAGTTCATCTTCACGGTTCACGAGGTATTGAAACTGCACACAATAATTTTATATGCAGCATCATGTGTTGCGATATGTAAATGTGTTGTAGTTCGAAAATTGCCTGAGGATAAACAATAAAATTACTTGTAGATTGGATTAATGTCGTTATCAAAACGTATGGATTAAGTGAAAGTAATTCTTTATATGAAGCATGGAAAACTTGTTGATATATTTTGTCGTGCTGTCAATCACATTTATCACATTTTTAAACCACTTTTTAGTAATGCTAATAGGGTAAAGAGAACTAAAAGAAAAGTCAAATTAGTTCTGATTTCCTGTAGTAAAGATATATTTCTATACTAGTTTACTTTCATATATTTTCTATATGCATTCTTCTTATAGTACATTAGATTTGTTTCCTCACACACCACGAATTTATATAAAAATAATATTTAAGTATTGCATAATCATTAATTTTTATACAATATGATATATAACATTCTTTTGAAGCTATTTCTTAAAATTAATTTTTCACTTTATTTTTTATACAAGCACACTTTATTTTAAAGTTACAAATAAAATGATTTTCGAATATTATTGATTGATTTACATTTACCTTAGTTTATAAATGGCTTAATCAAAATATTTTAAATATTATTAGAGATGATACGACAACTGTAATAAATTGATTAAGTAATATATATTTCAGATCACAAATTTAAATATAACACACAAAGTGAAAGTATTTTAACTACATAATTCTCAGTCCAATCAATTAGAAATTATCACATTATGCTTTCTGAAATTATGTAAAAATTTATCCCTCCTTAATTTAATAAATGCAATTAGGATCTTTCTCTTCAAGTGGATAAATATCAAAGGGGATATTTTTTAATGTTCTATCAGTATATAGTGTTTTATTTACTAAGCAGAGGAAATATTGCATTTTTATTTTCAAAATCAAAAATGTTATAGATTTGAAAATAGTTTTGGATAATCAATTGCATTAATGCTACAGGGAAGCCTTATATACAGATGTACATACACTAAAGTAAGAGAATTTCAAGTATTTTATGCTTGTCATGTTTTATTATTGGAAAAATGTTGGTTTAAAAAATAACTCAACGAGGTGCAGTAATAGTTTCATCTTAGAAATGCGACACCTCTATGATGTCGTAGTATTTCAAAGATATTGGAGATTCAATGAGATAGAAAAGTTAAGGAAAATGCTATATGAATTTCGAATAACGTAGTAAAAATATTTACAATGAAAATAATTTCTAACTGATTGAATCAAAGCATAGTTTAAGAGAAATCACTTTATGAGAATCTTTAAGAGCTTCATTCTGTAAAACTTTCGTGTTATATATTTATTTTTGTACTATTTGTGTGCCTAAATGTTGACAATAATAAAATTGTATTTCAGAGAAATTTAAAAGAATGTAATTCAATTTGCTTGAAAAATTAAATGACGATAAAATCTTACGATATACATAGTATATATATTTTTGGTACTTACGTATTATATCGTTGCCACCACTTTCACTAAACAGAAGGACATAGCCAAGTAAAAAAAAACGCCAAATGTTATCATCATTATTATTACTGTGTACGAACATGGTCAGAAACGGTTTCCTCTATTTGCTGAATAGCACGGCATTTGTCGGCGTCTTTTGATATGGCGAAATTGGTCGAGGGCTTAATATGTAAGTACCATTTTTTTTCATCTTAAATTTTTTTTTTGATAGAAAACCTTTACCATGGACATAACTTTACATTCTTTTTTTCTACCCATTTTTCTTTTTTGAATTCAAATTTGTCCATTTTGTGTGTATTGGTTTTACAAATAGCTTGATTTTTTATTATAGATTGTATGCTTAGTCTGTATCTCCATCTCTTTTTCATCTGCTGTTCCGCTATATGGACGAGATGGAGGATATTCAGGATATGCATCATATGTTCCTACAAAGAACTCTGTGGGAAAGGCAGGACATCATTCAGAAGACAGTATCCATGCATCAGCAGGTAGCCCTGGTAAGGGTTTAGAAAAGTTTACTAATAAACTTTCCATTTTATTCTGATACCCGCGTATGTATTTGAATAAATTTATTATATATATATACATTTAGATACGGTTGCTTAAAATAGTGAATAACAGTTAATTTTTGAAGAAAGCATTTAAAATAAATATGGAAATATAAATAAGAAATACGGATATTTTTGATAGTTAGGAAAAACAATCTTTCACCTCATCTATAAAATAATTTACCTTTATTTTCAATTCTTTAGTTTCTTTTATTTTATGTTTTAAAAAAACTTCGTTAAAAATACATAATTATGTAAAAAAGAATTTGAAGATTTTCCTTTCTTTTTTGTTCCTGTTTAACTCTGACCGAAAAGTGTTTAAACAATTAATTCATTTCTTTAAAAAAGAATAACCTCCACACTAGGTTTATTCAAAACGCAAATTTTCTTCTCATGCATTCTTTTGTCAGAAGAGACAATCTTAAGCGTACACTTTCATGTCACAAACCGATAAAAGTATGGATAAGGCCTCTTTATTTTAGCACGGAAACTTTATTCTTTAGAAATTAGCTGTATTTGATTTTGATGTACCACTTATTTTCTTAAAGGTTAAAAGCTAACAATGCAAAACAAAAATAATGCAATCATTTCGTATAAAGCTTGAATTTTTTTTATTCATGGAAACTAAAAATTTTCCAATAATTATTAACTACTATAATAAATTATTTGACTTAAAACACGTCAAATGACATGTTGCAAATGAAGTTGAATTTCTTTGGGAATTCATTTGTGAAGTTTATTCACTTGAATCAAATGGAACTCGATTGATTTCCGTAATTTATTTTAAAGAAAAATCCCCATTTATTTTCCTAGAAAATCTGTTCATTTTATTCTTATGTATAGTGTCGGTTTATCCATTGGGTGCTTTGGGCGGACATCCAGAGGCCTGGATAAGCTGGACTCAACCAAATATTCTGGTTATAAATTTTGATCCTCCAGTGCCAAGAGAGCCAGTAGATCTTCTGCACCCAGGGCCCTAAATGAGCTTAAATCGACACTGCTTATATACAAACATATATATGCAGACAGTCCCAAGCAGGGACTGCATAAAAATAAAGAACTGTACCTGTACGATCCAGACTTTAAGAGAAAAATACGAAAAACAAACTATTCCAGTACAAAGAAAAAACACAGTATTGGACACATCAATAGCAGTATTTGCAAATATTTATAAAGGCAGATGTTCAAACTGCTCGCAGTTCATATCGAGGAAAGCCTGATCTAGCTGTGGAATGGATGAGTGCACATGTCGCACCAACGCGGTGTCCACCAAAGTGCAATAATCATGCAGATGAGCAACTAAGACCGTTTGTGTAGTCACTACTTCTCGATACACTAACTACTTGAAATTGTACTATAGGAAAAAAACTCCAATTATGTGAGATCTGGGAGTCATAGAGCCGGACCTCAACATCCGATCTAGTGGATGGGATATACCACATCCAAAATCACGTACTGGAGCACAGAAATGCGCCATCATGAATCCTCATCATTCATTCATCATCATTTACTTTTTTTTTCTGGTAAACTATGGATCGTACAGGTACAGTTCACAGGGCATTTTTTTTGTGTTCTCTCTGCAAGGAATCTGATTGTATAGAGTTAAGGTGCTATTTTTGAGATACCCTGTATATGTAGGAAATTTTCTTCGATATATATATATATATATATATATAGGTATGTTTGTTTTTAATAGAAGGAAAAGAAATTTAATTATTAAGGAAGTGTCTATTACAGCGTTTCTCAAACTATAGAGCTTACACTCCTTGGAGGGCGTGACAACTCTACAAGGAAAGCGCGAGTATATTGAAAAGTCAAAAACAAAAAATTATTTTTTTAAAAAAAATTTAATTTGCTGAAAGTAAAATAAACAAAATACATTCTGACATAATAAGATACACATTTACACTGATATATTACGCTTATAAATGTAAAAGTGCTACACAATGTATTTTATGCAATGTATTTTATAAATAATTTAACAATACTAAGTTAAGAATAAATCTAATAGTTAAAAATGAACCTATGAGCTTGTCAAATGTAAAATTAAGTTAACAAATTAACACTTATCTTGATAATATGCTCAGTTTATAAATAATCTCTTAACTGCCGATTAAAAGTTACGCGATTCGCTTCCCAATGGGAACCATTTTCCACGCAGATGCGCGTATGTGGTGTATTGGGGGATGGGGAAGGAATAAAGAATAAAAAACATCTGAAATATGTAAATCCTTCACAAGCATTACCAATGTCCTTTTATTGCATTCCAATGCCTTCGGAATAATTTTATGGATAGCAGTGCAGAGAAAAGATCATACTTCGGAAAGACGTATCTATACGTCCGGAGAAATTAACGTTTTGACTGAGCGAGACGTTTATATACGCCGGTGGCATTTAAGAGGTTAAAGTCGTATCATAGTTTTAGCGTCAAAGTATAGTATCATTGAATTCAATACATTGTTATTGTATGAGAGAGGGGGTGCACTGAAAATATTGTGATTGAATATTGGGTCGCGAATATTGAAACTTTGAGAAATAAAATATATAGAAATGATTATATTATGTTTTCTCAGTTTTAGTTGAATTTTTTAAAAAACTTTTATAATTGGAAAAAGCATCTTTTCCTCTGTCAAATATTTTTTTCCCAACTCCAATTTTAATTAAAATAAACTGAACACAAATTATCGGGGATAATTGTCAACATTTCAGATGTTTATGGATTAGTACGGATTTTTAAGCTTTATTAACTTTGTATTAGATCTTAATACCATTTAGGTTCATTATTTCAGCAAAAAGTTGTACAATACACTTAATGACTTGACAGCCACATTCATTATTCATAGTCAATTCAAATGTTTTTTTTCCATGATGACATTACGTATAATAGGTGTTTTGTTAGAAAATACATGACTTTCAAGAAGAATAGAATTATGTTCAAATTAAAATAAAAAAATATGAAAGAATGTATTTCGATTAAAAATAGTTTCGAATCTCTTTCATGCAAAGAAAGTAAAGAATATAGAAAAAATATTGAATGTCTTATTAAAATGAAACTGAATTTAACATGTAATGGAATGCCGTTTTTGTTCAAGCAGTTGTAGAAATTAGACTAAATGCTCCTAATTTAAACATAAAAAGTTAATCTCAGAAAATTTAATCCCTCTATTTGTGCATCTTTTCAAATATCAATATACGTGTTCATTTCATTAATCCTTATCATACTCTGTTTAGGTCTGTACATCAATCTTAGTATTTGAACTAAAATATTCAGTATCTAAAATTGAAAGGAATTCAGTGTGTAATCTCGGCAAATTAAAATTGCTATTTATAATTAAAAAACAATTTTGCATATTTTT
>BMAO01027972.1:0-15748 GCA_019973975.1 Trichonephila clavata
GCGTGTTCCTTGTTTATGCCTCATCCTTATACGCTTGTATCTGGCTCCAGAACAAATCTTGACTCATCAGTAAACATGACATTACCTCAGTCAGACACAGTCCAATTGCCATATTCCTGGCACCACTTTAATCATGCCCCTCTGATTGGATGGATATATTAACACAAACTCGAGGTACCCGGGCATACAGTCCATTCATATGTAATCATCGGTGTACAGTAGCTGCAGATATAGCCTTACCAATGGAAGCTGTAACCATAGATGTCGCAGGTGTGAGGTCGCTCTGTGATTCCGCTTGGCTACAATAGCAATATATCGATCTTCCGCGGGGATTGTAAACCTTGGGCGACCACTACGGGGCTTCGGATAACTGCCTGTGCGGTTTGGAATTGTTTCAATAAACGTGAAATTACAGAATGATGAACGCCGAAGAAAAGAGCAACATCTGGGATCGACTGTCCTGCTTTAATGCGCCCCACCAGCACGCCAGCACTCAGAATCTTCCATTCGTTTTCTGGAAATCGTAGAAACACGTATGTCTTGAAAACAAATTGTACGAAAGTTTTAAACACCTTCTATTAGCACTTACAATCAACATCTGTAACCCTTCATAAAGCTGGCTTCTTATAGACTGTCCTTTTTGCATATTTCTTGACATGAAAGCACGATTGGCTGTTACCTAACATATTTGCATACTTCCATCTACCTCTGCAGCGAATTTCATCCTCTTCAATTCTGATTGGCTTCCGGAAATTAGCATTTTCCTCTCCGTGCTTAACTTTTGGAAGTGAGAGTTTTAAGATTTCAAATGTCATAGCACTGCAGATATAGAAAACGAACGAAAATATTTATTATATTTACACATACAGTGGTGCATGGAACCCAGCTTGACCAAAGTGGTACTGGGAAAATATTCTTTGTTTCGTAATAACATTTAAAAAAATCATTTCTTTTGTTTTTTAAACCTTTGGCTTGATGTTTTATTATAAAACACCAAACGAACATTCATAACCTTAAAAATGTAAATCTTTACTTATTATTATAATTGCAAATACAAAGCATACTTTTTAGAACGTATTCCATAAAGTTTCCCCTAAAAACAATGCTGAAGCTGGAATTCCTGCTATTATAATGATCTCAATTTTCAAAAGCATCCTTAGTCTCATTTGGATAAAAAGATAAAAATAATATTTTCTTCCTTCTCTAACGAAAGCCCATTTTTTCGAAAAGTTTATTGTTACTAAAAATGAATATCTTTACAAAAAATATTTTTTTAAAAGGCTGAATATATGAAAAAATGAATATTTATGAGGAAAAACTAGGTGAAAAAATATACAATTTTTGTTGGTTTGCATAAGTTAAAAAGACAATGCTTCGCATTAATATAAAAAACAGTACATACAGCTGCGCTTTGAATATTAAAAGATTTTTCAAATATATTATTTATTCCAGTTACTCAGCAAAAAGGGAAAGCATTATTTTAATAATATGCGAGTTTGTCTCACTGCATATGGAAATTTCTGTTTTAAAGTATCCTTCTATATGTTGAGAGAAACTTACTCAACTTAACCATTCGTAAGACCTTTTCCTAATTTTTTTTAAGTTTTTAATTTATAGAATATTATGGGTTAGATACAACGTATTAATATTTTTAGAAAATAAGGAGGAAATGGAAATTAAACCTTTATCATTCCTTATGCCTATTTTTGCTATTAATGAACTTTATTTTTAAAAATTGTTTCATGAAAAGGTTTTTAAAGAATAGTTTCTCATTTGAATAATTTTATTTCATTGTATTTTTTTCTTTTTTTTTTTTGTTGCTAGATTGATATGTTTTATATTTTACTAATATCAATTCTCAAATTTTGCTTTTTTTAATAGTACAAATTCAATGCTTTGTTAATATAATAGAGCTTAATGCATTGAAAAATGATAGCTGAGTACTTTTTAAACATAATATATTGCTTTCTAGAGAATGTTTGAAATATTTTTAAGGAACCTCAGTGAAAGAAACCGGACGGTATTGAAGTGGATTGTAAAGTCTTAAAATGAAACAGCAACAGCAAAAGGGATCGCAGATCTCAATCATTATCTCGACTTTCCGGTCTCAATGATTACAGTTATAAAGCACCTTCACAAACAGAAAACTTTTATGGCAAAGCAGAAATTCCCAAATCCCTTGTCCCAATTGTTAATCCAAACGTTGTCTGCAGTGACCCTCACAAAACTTGGTCGAATGATTGATAATTGGAAGAAAGTCATATGGTCTGACGAGTCGTCTTTCACCCTTTTCTCTGTTCTAGTGTCTGATTGTGGTTGTCTTCTTCAGGCTGTCAAGCATGGAGAAGTGGATTTGTCATGATATAGGCAGCCGTGTCGTGGTTTTCTGCTAGACCGCTTGTAATCCTGGAAGGAAGAATCTCGGAAGAGAAGTACAGATAAATTTTAGATGACCAGGTCCATCCCATGATGCAAACTTTGTTTCCTGTTGGAGATAGAATTTTCTAGGTAATGAAGGAGATAATAATGCACCTATCCTTGCAACGGAACTTGTCCAATCAGGGTTTGATGAACACAAGAATGATATTAAGTATCTATCTTGACCCACGCAGTAACCTGATTTCAATAGAATTTAACTTCTATGATCTGTTTTAGAGTGTTCAATAGGGAATCGATATCTCACAATGCCGTCTGTCCCGGAACTTTCACAATAGTTCCATGAAGAATGGTACAATATACATCTAAAAAACTATTCTTCACTTGTATGAATCGATCATTAGGCTAATCCAAGTTGTATTACATACTAAAGGCTGTTCTACGGCGTTCTAAGAAAAGGATTCTTTATAAGTATGAGGTGTTTACATTTTTTTGGCAACCACCTCTATTTAGAAGTTTTTAATAAAAATTTTTTTTCTTTGCAGCTTTAATTTTTTTTAGATATTTTTTTGTGTATTTATAAGGATGATGTGCACGGGCTCACGTGCGTATAAAAATATAAAATTTGTTGTTCAATGGAGGAAACATCTATGATATTCGATTAATTTGGTGCATGAGTTTGATTCAGAAAGGAGTTTTTCTCCTCCTTCAAATAAAGTATTCTAATCAAAATTTAAATTTTCTATCAATTGGTTCATTAGCTAATGTTTTTCCTCCAGACTTTGAAGATATTTTAAAGGTATTCTCAATTTTCAGAAGTTTTACTATTACACTATTTCAGATAAATTATGAGCAAATTTTTATTCAGTGACAGGAAGAACATACTGGATATTATAAACATTATAATTACTTTCATAAAACTCGATTCCGTAAAGATGAAAAGTAAGAAATAAAAAATTGACATATATAAATATGTAATTAATATTTACTATTAAAAATACTTTTTTTTAAAGAAAATTATTTGACTAATTTTACAAATTAACAATAATATAAATAATTTTCCCCAAGTTTATAAATACATTAAAAAAATATTTTGAAAACAAAACACTTCTGGCTTACTTTTTCAGAAATTTCTACACAGAGGGTTGTGAGCAAAATAATGTATCATCTCATCCAAACTATTTTATGATAGCAAAACTGAAAATAAAGTGAATCTATAGAAAATTTATTACGAAAATAAAAATATATTTTTTTCTTTGTAGATGCATCAACATTTTATGCTTCATAAACAGAATTTTTATATCATGATATGTGTTGTTTAAAATGGCAAATGATGTTTTATTTAGATTCCTTCTTCTGGCTCTACTATATATTGATTTAAGCTAAAATAATGGATTGTTTCAGTGAAGTTAAGAGATCTTACAGAAAGTGCTTCAATGTGCAATTTTGTTTCGTAGAAGTTAATAAAATTCTTTAAGTGCGAGAAAATATTATTATTCGACAAAACAAAAACAAGCGCACAAATTTCGGACAAATAAAACACCATTAAAAAAAGTCTAAGCATTCTTATATATTAGACGATTTAAGTTTCATAGTTTAAAGTATTTAAGTGTCCAAATAAAATATTGTTACGAATTTTGTGTAAAATAGAATAAATAATTTGAATTTGGATGTGTAATGCATTTATATTGCTCTATGTTATATTTATTTTATGTTAAAATTGTAACATTCGCAAGTAACGCCGTCTCTTACGTAAAAATGTCAATTCGATGGGAACTTCGTGAAATACTGGCGATAGAAACAAGTTGGCATCAATTTTGGTGACCAATTTGGTGACTTTACGACCATGTTGGCAACTTTGTGGCCATGTTGGTGACCATTTTCGGCGAGTTTGGGTCCCTATGAATTATTTTAGAATTAGTGGAGAAATCCACTAATTTCAAGATCTATGAAGCAAGCGCATATTTTTCGAAGTTTCCACGAGAACTATAAATCGACAGTTGCTCGTTGAAAAAGAGGTATGGTTTTGACCAGCGATTAGTGGATATTGTTTTGACTAGACATTAGTAGACTTGCCTTGACCATTATTACCGATTAGCTCGACTATGCTTGTTAATAATCTTTAACATATGTGTATTTTAGATACTGATAATTGTATCTGAGTGCTGTTGAAGGTGTAAAGACCTTCTGAGATTTATTCGGCGAATACTGCTACTTAATCGTGTATTTCAAGGATTGGATTTTCGACAATAAATTCTCATCACTCTCCAAACACTGCCTTGTTCTTTGTGACTAATTTGCATAAAATCCTCGAACCCTGATCAACGTAACAATATAGTATTTAGAGATATTGATGATCAACTATTGGAGAGTTTGCTAATCTTTAGAGCTTCATGGGATACTTAATACGCAATTTTATAATTGTGGTGGAACAATATAACTATATTGCCACTTATCTATTTCTTTATTTACATTTGCATATCTCTCGAAAGATGCGTCGGGGAACCCTGGGACAAAACGTCAACGCAAAGCGATATCAACAAACTTTTATGTCACCAATTTAGTATGGTTGATCACTCAAACTTTCAAATTTCACAAGAATACCGGAAATAGCACCTAATAAGTCGTTATATTCAGATGGAATTTCGCTAAATAAAGGATCTATTTTTTTTAAAAAAGTTTGGATCATATTCCATAATACATTTTGTTACTAGTCCTTTTTGAAACTGAATCTTTATAAAAATATGAATAATGTCCCAATTTTTAATGCGGCACCCAAATTTGTTCATGGACCACTGGTGGTCCGTAAACTAGGGGTTTCTGCCAGTTGCTCCAGTAAATTTGAGATCTGGAAAAAACATTAAAAATGCAGTTGAAATTTAGTGCTGACACATTAATATCCTATTTATTTGAATTTACATATTATATTTTTTCCCCACATTACAACATTGGCTAATAATTCGTAAAAAACTTAAATAATATGATTACTTAAGTACATCATTGATAAGTTTAAATTTTTAATGTAAAAGAATTAGGTAAAAAAAAAATCTAAAATGATAAATGATAACTTAAATCAATATGATTCAATATTTGTTATATCGTGATCACATAAATGTAACCCCAATATTAAATAAATAATATTAGGAATTTTGGGTTTATTTCACAATTTTCAGGAAGGTTGTATTTTTACACATTATGCAGAAGAAATTTTCAATCTTAGAAAAAATACAATTTCCCCCAAATATTAGTTAAATATCTTTATCCAACATTGATATATTTTAAATTTATTCTTCTAACTAGTATTGAATCCCTAAAGTTTTAGTGAAATGTATATAAACAATTGTTTTTATACATTTTAAGGAAGATATTTAAGACGGAAAATTGCAGAGGTATTTTAGAATCCTTTAGGTGTCACGTTTTAATATTGAAAACAAAATATATGATTTTGTGCGAAAAAAGAAGTCTTAACCTAATATCATGGAACGCCACTGGCCATTAAAAATGTAAAACGATAAATGAAATCAAATGGAATAACTATACTTATAGTACATATAGAGCGTATTATAGGAAGAAAACCTGAACAAATTTATAAATAAGTAATTGTGAGTATACTGGATCTGAAAAAAGCCCGTACACACACAGCTGCCTCATCTGACTGTAACCCAGTCAGATATTAAGTCGAACAGGGCTTGAAGGACAAATACATCCATCATTCCATAATTTCACGCTGTTTCAAGTCTATGCTAAACTTTATCAATCGCAAAGGCTGAAGCGTGTCAGCTACCCAGTTTCTCAGTATCCCATGGCCAGATGTTTGAACGGTAAAGAGATCGGGTAAACAGGCTGACTAGGGCTGCAATCAAATACACTCAATGTCGAGGTTCGTCTGGATACGACGGGCGACAGATTGATTCATGCGGAGTCTTTTTGAAAGATGGCATCACAATTGTTGATGATACATCACAGTCACCGGCTTTAAGATTTGAAAAATAAAAGGTAGCTTTTCAGGTTATCCTCGGCACAAACAAGAGATGTTCATGTCGTGTACTCTGTGGCGATTCATATCTTCAATTTAGGTGCAGGTTCCGTATAATGATGCCAAGAGCATTCAGACTACGAACGTTCACCTCTTCTCTCCATTCAGGAACGTACCTACGTACGTTCTCCTACGTACGTTCTTCCGAAATGGACACGTTCATCGTGATGTAGGACGCTAAACCCGACGACGGGAATGCCACTTCTGTATCCAGGCTTGACGTTCAATGTACTACTGTTATCGTGCGACTTTGTTCTGCAGAGTTAAGGCTGTGTTTCTGGAACTGTGGGGCACGCCCCCTTAAGGGGCGTGATAACCCTACAAGAAGGGCGTGAGTATATCGGAAAATCAAAAATAAAAGATTATTTAAAGAATTATTAATTTACTGAAAGTAAGTAATACAAAGTACATTCTGACATAGTAGATAAGAAAATACACATTTACACTAATATAATATACTTATAAATTTATCAGTACTGTACAATGTATTTGATAATAAATTTATCAATAGTAAACGAAGAGCAAGTTTAAAAATTAGCACTGACTCCCATGGAATTGTCATGTACAAAAGTTGTATTCAAAATTTAATATTTATCTTGATAATTTGTGCGTTTATGGTGTTAATTATGACACCATGATTAAATATATTATGAATGAGATAAGTTTACATCCATTTCAGAAGGTGAAAATACTCTCTAAACATGTTTATTCCACTCAATCCGTTACTATATTATTATTTAACTAGCTAGTTTTACAGTTCTGAGGCAACTCATTAAATCCATCATCAGATTCTTTCATTGTGAGATACAACAGGATAAAAGACTACTAATCTGAACTTAAAATATAGACATAAATTATTTCTCTGACAAATAGAACTAAATACATTACTCCCAACGAAGTTCTCGTTGAAAGAGGAATAACATACCCATGCTCATCTGCCTTCCTTCATCCATCAGCACCTGTTACTACAAGGTTTATAATTAAAGTCGTATTGTAGCTTTAGTATCAAATTACACTATTATTTCATTCAATACAATGTTATTGTATCGGGTGGGCGCGATGAAAATTATGATAGAAAATTGGGTCGCAAATTTTGAAAGTTTGAGAAATACTGAGTTAAGGGAAAGTGCAATTAGCGATTCCAGCAGAAACTCCGTGGCGCTTCTCATTGCATTATTACTGCGTATATTTATCTAGCACCAAACAAGCTCACTTCTTGATTCAAGGTATGTGACGTGGCTGATCTCGATCGTGTAAAACTAATCTTGTTGTCATCTCCAGCTCAGTAGCAAAACGCGATTGAGATTCTTCAAGACGTTTAGTTTGATCTTCTTGGATCTATCAATTCAATATTCGTACGACGCTCGATGGCTCCGACCAATGCGATAATCCATCATCCAGCCAGTATCCAATTATGATACGTGCTGGTAGTTGTGGTTCACCTTCTTATATGAGGCAAAACACGATTTTCTTTCTAACAAGAAACTCCTTGAAATTCAATAAATGAAGTATTAAAATCAATTTTTAAAAAATGCGTGATTTATTTAATAGAAACACTCAAAGTTGTCGTTGTAGACGGGTGAGGTAATGTTCATGAATTCACATAACCAGCATTATTTTTGAAAATCATGGCTTCGAGTCCTGGTCTCCATAAAGCCCCGCTGTATAAAGGGGCTGATTCACGTTGCCTGTTCCGGGTCAGAGTCTCATATTGGCATGGTGTAGAATTTTAAAGATTTTTGTTTCAATGTAAATATCGTCCTCGTCGCTTGACATTAATTCAAAACAACAAAGTCCTTTACCGTTAGCCTTATTTTAAGTACGTAATGCGAAGATAAAAATCAAGCCAAAACTAAAATAATTCCCTTTTTACTAAAAAATATACTTGAAAACAAATGTGATGATATGAAAGTATTTGAAAAACTAAAAACTCTATAGCTGATGTTATAATTACTACACCGTAGTAATTATATATAATTACTACGGTGGTACTTAATATTAAAGCTTAAAAGTTGCAGTGTTGGAATAAATAAAAAATAAATGTTTCAAATATATTGTAGTACATATTATAACACACAATATTAACAAAGCTCAGCATAATAAACAAGGACCGTAAACATATAATCCATAACACGATGGGTCTTTTATTTTTCTTAAATTTGTTTCTTTTCATTTGCTGTTACTTCCCTCAAAATATCATAATCTATCATAAAACTTTGTCTGTTTAAAGTTGAGCAGTTTTCGAACTTTAAAAGACAATAAATTATCAGAAAATGTTAAATAAATATTGTTTTTATTCTTTGCATTTTAAAGGAAGTGTTGCGGAAATGTTTTTAAAATGAGTAAATTTAGGAAAAAGTATTCTTAAACTATGTAAACATTAAAGTGTTCATTGATTAATTATTAGTGTGAACTGCAACAAAAAACAAATAAATAGCGAAGTAATATTCTCCATTTTAAATCTTTTAGGCGAATGGATAAAAAACATATTCATCATTTATATAAAATTATACTTTTGCTTACCCTACTTAATTAATCTTAATCAAACCCTTTAACGTAATTAATTTTAATCATTTTTATACGTTAGTTTGGTGATTAATTAAGACACAAGCATCAAAATTTAAATAATAGAAAAATAAGGAAAACAAATTGATTTTTAATTGGAATTAAATGAGAACATTCGTACATATATGTGTAAAATAATTTATTCTTACGCCATGTTATGCTTAAAATAAATTAAGCTGCTGTTATTCGGAGTTTAAAATTTAAGGTATTTACGTTTGGAACAGTGATTTCGCAAAAGCGCATTAACGAAATTTTTATTTACATTTAATGTCACGAATTAGAATATACGTATACACTTGTTTGAAGAATAGAAGTACAGAAAATTATTCAAACGAAATTTTTTTGGTAAAAAATGAAGGAAAAATAATTTTGAAACATTTTCTTTTCCATGAAAAGTACTTCTTTAATATTAATATTTTGCTTATATGTAGCTAAAACTTCTGCAAAAAGCCTGAACCAGAATTTTTGAAATACATAATTTGTACGTGGATTTATCCATATTTTAATACATCAGAGTAGAATTTTAAAAAAAAACATTTAGTATTTTAGTTGATTGTAACACAAAAAATAATGTAAATTTATTAAAATTCCTAGTTTAGGTTCTCTCTCTCTCTCTCTGTAGAGAAATATTAACTTAATATAGAAAAAAAAATTATTATTACAGAAAACTTTTCCAGATAGGAAAATGTTTAAATTATAACACTTATATAACATTTTTGGCCAAAAAAATGGCACGTAAATCTTAAAACAGTTTCATATGTATATTCTAATTTAACTCTTACTATATATGGAAAAAACTATTCGTTTATACGAGTTTTCAAAATAACGGTTCTGAATATTGTCAGACACCTTTACAAAATAACCCATTTTCAAATAATTTTAAATTAAAAAATTTATTTTCCAGTTGATTAAATTTTAAAAAAAATGTAAAATTTCATATTGTTTTAAAATAATTGAAGTGCGTCACTGTAAAGTGAATCTCGAAATGTTTAACTGTTTCAAAACCACTTTAGCATGTACCACAGTATTAACTTTTTAACATATTGCTTGATTTTTTCTTCAAATCAAAATTAAATTTGAATTTCCAAATTTTTTTTATCCCTTAACTGAAACGTTAAAAAATCCCCCCTCTTTATTTTCAGTAATTATATATATACAGACACTTTCATTATACAAAAATATTATTAATACTTCAATAATATATTTTCGACTAATACCTACAGAACAAACAATCCGTACATTCTCTAAATCATTCTATTTCAAAACAAATGCATTCTGTGGATCAGAAAGACGATTTAGAAAACAAAGTTAACATTGGAAACATTCTATAGCCTAGAGAATACACAGCTGCGGCAATAGTAAATAGACTCTTTTATGTAAATGAAACATGACATCTATGGCATGTTTATGGTACTACAATGACAGAATCACCGTTCGAATAAATGGAAGATTCTTTCTGGTGCTTGTCCCTCCTCAGAATACCAAATAATAGGATGTTAGAAATTTTCTGGACCATGTTCGCTCAGGAAAATTCAGTTTTCCGACTTTCTGCGACATAATAAGGGATTTGCTTACTTTGGATTTGATCAGGATCGGAGCAGGGGGAAAAAAACCTCTAGCAGTTTGTAAACAGACGAAGGCTATGAGAGATCTTTTGAGGATGCCTGTTTTATCTGTAGATACAGAATAAATTTTGAAGATTTGCATGGGACAAACAAATTCAAGGGTATTTTCACGTGTTATGTGATGCATCTAGATATTTCGGATAGTGAAAATATTTACTTATGAATATATCTGTAAAATAAAAAAAAAGTTTTGATAAATGTTTGTAAAAATTTAACATTAAATACAGAAATAAATAATTTGGATTTCAACGAAATAAAGTTTTGTGTTCAATGAAAGTTTTAATATTTTAAATCTATGCTGCAGATTTATGGTAAAAATCTTAATGGTTCATCTATTGCGTTTTTTAGAGGATATAAATTTTATTTTGAAAATAATGTATGTCATGTGACATATTTTACATCTTGTGGAGAGATAAATCAGTTACTTGAAATGCATTCAAAACAATATTAATATAACATTCTATTAATATATTAATATTAATATTAATATATCTTGTACGTAGTGGTAAAAGTACGTAAAAATGGTCTTACGTTCAATTGGTTGAAATATTCATTGCGATTTTGATCTTTATAATCTGAAGCCAAAATTATCTTATAATTATTTGTTGGGAAGATTCTAATGCTTTCGAATGTCTTAGTATATATTCTACTCATCGAGAATAACGTGGGGTAAATATACTGGGTATCCCGAATGTCATGTGCAAACTTGGAGGGGAGATAGAGAACATCCTGAGGAGCCATAATTACATAGGAAGGCATGGGGGGAAACGCAACACTAACGACATAAAGAGACACAAAGACCGAAAGGCCACAATGCAGAATGTAGTGTAAAACGTTTTATTGCAAAAAAAAAAAAAATAATAATAATAAATTAAAATTATAACATTAAATCATCCCAGGAGGTGTTTGAAATTCCTGCCATTGGCATGTATGCACGCTCGACACTGACGCGACATCCTTTAGTGGACATGTTTGAAAATACCGGTTGTTTCATGAATCATAGCAGCAGCTAATGATATTCTATCCACAAGGTCCATTTCAGAATTTGTGGGCATGTCGTCACTCATGGATCTGAAAGATCCATGTTCTACTGAATTCTGATGCACCCGAGTAAACTTTTGATGATTCGGTTGCTGCCTCGTTGGATATCTTTCTCGAAACAACCGAACAGCAACACATCCATTTCCCTTGGATAGGTCGTAGATGAAGAGGATATACGCAAACTCAGCGTTTGTACACTCATGGACCAAAAAAAATTAGCGCACCAAGAATTAATTGAGAGATCGTAACGAAAATTGGCATGACGGTACATGTCCTGGAGATATGCAAATGATTAGAAATGCAGCGTGATTGCGCATTACGTATAGCCGGTAGAGGGCGTTTAACGTCGTTCTCCGTGGAGTATAAAACAGGTGACCAGGTTGTTTGAGCGTGCTGAATTTTTTACAAAGGAAGTGCTGAGGTAGACATGCCATTACGCTATTTTCGAAGACAATGTGAGGAGCTGTCGCACTTCTAGAGGGAGAGAATTATCGGCATTATTGAAGCTGGGTGGTCAGCTAGGCGAGTAGCTAGTCAATTAGGCCGCTCTGATGGTGTTGTAAGAAGGTGTTGGGACCACTGGATCCTAGAGATGTCATTTAAACGAAGACCAAGCTCAAGACGCCCTCTACAGACCAGTCGTCGAGAAGACCACCACATCGTAAGAAATGCACGCATACAGCGAACTACTTCATCAGCCACCATCCAGGCACAGGCATAGCACCTTCACTAGCAACCCCAGTGTCTTCTCGAACCATACGAAGGAGCCTGGCTGAAGTACATTTGGGATCACGGCGCCCATTACGTGTGCTGCCCTTGACGCTCACCCATCGACGCTTCCGTTTGGAGTGGTGCCGCGCACGAGGAAACTGGAGTGCAGCGGAATGGAACCAGGTCGTCTCTAGCGACGAAACCAGATTCAGCAGTGATGACAATCGTGTTCGTGTGTGGAGACCCCGTGGTGAATGCCTCAATCCTGACTTTGCTTTACTGTGACGCACCGCTCCCACAGCTGGTGTGATGGTATGGGGTGCCATTGCCTACAATATACGGTCACCTCTAGTATTGATTCGGGGCACCATGACAGCCCAGCGGTATGTCCATGACATCCTGCAACCACATGTGTTGCCACTCATGCAACGTCTCCTAGGAGCCATTTTTCAGCAAGACAATGCTCGGCCTCACATGGCAAGGTTGTCACAAGACTGTCTCCGCACTGTTATTACCCTTCCTTGGCCTTCCTTCCCCAGATTTGTCTCCAATCGAGCATATCTGGGATCATTTGGGACAGCGAGTTGGGCATCCTACGAGTTTGAACGAAGTACAGGCATGGTTACAGAAAATATGGAACGAAATGTCTCAAGACATCATACAGAACTTGTATGCCTCAATGCCCGATCGTATCGCATCGTGCATTCGCGCTAGAGGGGGTTCTACAGGGTATTTAATCCTCCTTTCTTTTGCCTTTTTCTCTGAAATAAATGATCCTTTTTCTGTGATTTCTAATCATTTACTTATATCAAAGTAGTCATTACGTACGTAAAATTTCGTTTCATTTTGACGATTTCTTCATGGTGCGCTAATTTTTTGTCCATGAGTGTATAATGATTCATGTTCCTCTCACGCTGTCCATGAGAAAACCACATGTTCCGACCTTGCAAGCTCACACACAGCGCCACCTATCGCTTTCCACCCATGCTTTCCTATTTAATTATGGCTCCTCGAGATCTTCTCTACCTCCCCTCCAGTTTGTACACAACATTCTGGGATACCCTGTAGAGTGACAATCGAGAATAGGACCTTCCCAAAGTTTGAATTCAGAGCTAAAAGTGTGATTTGAAAAGTGAAATGTATGCCTCTATTAAGAGAACTAATTAGAATTTTTTCATATAAAGTGAAGCTACTTTGTGTGGATTTGTATAAATATGAAAAGGAAATTAAAGATATCGAGTGCAGAGCATTTAGAGTGAAATGTGGATATCAAAATTTTATGACTGATTAAAGAAACAGAAAAATTTAAAAATTCGCCATGAAACAACATCAGACCTCAAAAGAATACAATTTAAATGTTCCTTATTCGTCAACATTCTCGAAACTACTCCAAATTTTCAGAGAAGAATATGAATTTTGAATCATGGATTGAACTCCTAGCTTTTAAGCATTTCTGAATAGCCTTTCCAGCATCGAGTTCCCAGCGTTATTTCAGAGAGCGTTATTTCTCCGGATTAAAATAACTAACCTCGGGATTTAATTTCTGTCTGAATTATATTTTGAATTTTTTCCCCTCATTCCTTTTTACAGAAAGACTGCATACAGAAAAAGCATTAATAGACGTAAAAAAAATACAGATAAATCACAAGATTCATCGGATGATGATATCCAAATGTTATTTGATATTGTTACTGCTCTTGTACCAGTAAAAACAACTGTTGACGCATTCTGCCGTCGAGATAGCAATCAGTTTACAGCAGACATAATCATAAATATTATGCTAAAGAAGCTTAAAGATGTAAATGGAAAATATATATATATAAGAAAAAAAAACTATATGCAGCTCTCATTTCTCGTATGGGAGGACGTCGTACAGATCTAAGGGGTTTACTGCAATACTTACTTAATGGTATAAGTAACGTCTCTTGAAAGATATTCGGCACAGTATCTTCTTCAATTAAATTCCTAAAGTTAATATTGGACCTACTTGAAAGATTTGATGCTTCAAATCTCACTGTTATACTAACAGCTCATGCATTTGGATCTTCCATTTCAAATGAGTTAACACTTGAATTTGATCCACATTCTGATTCAATAACTGAATCAATTACTACACAAAAACCATGAAATGTGGCAAAAGTTTTAGATTAAGTTATCAAAGAAAAATATGTGTACTAATGTAGCCCATTAGATTTGAGACACTATCATCAAAAATTCTATGAGAATAGTCTCTTTTTGAAAATGCAGGGAGATGTGGAGACTACCTGGAAAAATATACTTCTATTTAATGACGATAAAGCCTACTAGTGCAAAGTTTGAACGATGAAAAGCTGGACGAGCAGTATTTTTTTAAAACCTTATTTACAGAAACACAAGAAATGAAGAAATGTTTTTTTTAAATTTCATTATGTACTATTTTTTATTTATTTTAATAAATAATAATATTAAACCAATTTTTAAATTATATTTTCAGTTTTATTATGTAATTTCAACTATGATTACGTGTAATTACTTTTCATAAATAGTACAGTCCTTATCCTGGGACCGATCTCGGGATTTTGATAATGTAATCCCTGAATCCTCGGGATTGAAAATATAACACATGATTGCAAACTCTATTGCTGAACAAGGAGCAGCAATTATTTTTATTTTTCACGTGACTCATTTGTTAGAGGAGCATGGGAAATAAATATTGACGGTAAATTAATCGAAGATTGCATAAATACAGAAGCAGAACATTTGCGTTTAGAAAAAGGAAATTTAGTTAAAAACATCTTTTTTCAACTCAATTGTCCAACAAAAGTCGACAGTGAAAGTCATTGTTTCTCTTTGGCTAAGGATGAATCAAGAATTGTTTCTCATACACTGCTCAAGTTTGATTTTTCAATTGAAGAAAAAGTAAAAATTTGAAGTGTATAGAGAACTTGATGTGTTCATAGTCTTCATAGATTAAGGTCAACTGAAAAATATTTCTAAAAGGAGTTGAAAAGGCAACTCCTGTAAACATGTTAACATATTTTAACCTAACGTCAATACTGTCAATTAAGTAATTAATATATATGTCGATTAAAATCAAATTTTTTTCAATTCAACTTAAGGCCAGTCAGTAGGGTGATAACCTTCGGGAAATCAATTTTGAGTTTTTGATATTTCTAAAATACCCAAATCAGGAACTTTCCAATGATATAACATACTTGTCATTATATTAATTAGAAGTATGTTAAAAAGATTTTTAAAAAATAATCAGCTGATGAGCCTTGGAAAGCTTATGAGCCCTTTGACAGATGGAAATGTAAACATTGACTTTTTAAATCTGAGAAGCTCTGTTTTATTTATTCGTACGCAATCAATTGTAGAATGACTGCAATCGTAACTGTTCGGATTGTTTACCTAT